>JAHBCN010002947.1:0-17500 GCA_019359885.1 Listronotus oregonensis
TTTTGGAAAACCCACGCCGCTGTGCTTTTTATGAATGAAGTACGCCATGTTTGGTTTACAACTTCCTTCCCCTTACCGACGCCGCACTGTCACAGATACGGCTGCCAGACTATAACTTGATCTTGACCTAAGTCATTTTAAGAAAAAAATTATATGTTTTTTGTAAAATAAATTATAAATCTTGCGACAAGATTTTATATTATATAAATTGTGTAATACAAGGTTCCCCATAATAGACTACCTATTTTAATATTGAAATAAATTCTATATGAGATAGGTCAGTACGTTTTTTATAGAATTATCTCTTATGGCATTTGGCATATAAATTAACATATTATTAATCGAATAGGCACCTGTCACAAAACTAGGAAAAATTGATTTTCGTAAAAGGTAATTTTTTTAATAGAACTTCATTAGGTTTGAACACATAAATTAATGTTTAGTTTTAATTATTATGGATTATTCAGTTCAATAACAAGTTGTTTTGCGTGAAAACACAAAGAGTAAATTAATAGAAGAAGATAAAGTGACAGTACATACCGCTAAAAGATTTCTGCGTTTAATGGCTGATTCATTTCACTATTTGGGGATTTCAATTGGTTTTTAAGGTCTCCGGACCTAACTGCATCAGACTTTTTTTGGGGCTTTTTAAAGTCCAATGTTTTTGCAACTCGTCCAGAAAATAATCAAGATCTTAAAGTCCAAATTCCTAAAGTGGTCCGGAAAATAGATCAGGTTTTCCTTATCGTGTCATGAATCATTTCTTGTCAATTTTTAAAAAATGCATTAAAGTTAACGGCACTTACTTAAAAGACGTAATTTTTAAAAGTTTGGATAGGTCTTACGTTATAGTAAATCCCAAAAAGTAAATTGCAATTAAGTGTAATAAAATATTAGTTTTATTAAGTTTTAACAATTTTACTAAGCAACTAAAATGGGTAGTCTATTATGGAGAACCCTGCATAATAAAATAATGGGTTTGATTTAATTAAAAGTTTATTTTCTTTTTTTTTATTACATGTAAATAAAAGCCTGCTTTTAAACACGTGCTTGAACTAATAATTTATTTAAATAAGGGAAACATATTTACAATCCAACAAAAATGATAAACTAATTGAATAAGAAATCCGTAAAGGAACGCTGGTGTATCGAACGAACAGAGCTTTAATCAAAATATCGAAGCTTTGAGGGTGCTTTTGCTTAAAATATCGCACGAGTTTAAATAAACAGCCTCTATCTACTTAATGCGCTCGATAAGACTGCTTTCAGACTAACTTATAGCTTAAGCCGGTAGAAAAATGCAAAATTGGCACACATAAAAAAGATTTACTTGCTCGTGTGCATAGTCAGCTTTTTAAAACAAGAAATGTTTTATTTTCTGCAGTTGCTTCAATTTATACGTAATTTTTTGAGTTGTGTTTACATCTGGGAATTTGATATAGAGTTTATTTTTAATAATATTTTTTCTCTTTTAAAGGTCTAACAAACTGATGTACTGTCTATTTTGATCATAAATCTTGGCTTACTTTAATGGGAACGTGGTAATTGCCTCCCAAGAAAAAAGTATAAAAGCATGTAAAACAATTTTTTCACCAAAAACTCCACCTGTAAACTCAGCACACCTAAATAGTATTACTTTCAGATCATAAAATAAAACTATAACGTATTATATATTGGATCATTTGGTTATGATTACAACCAGAGCCAACAAAAAGTATTGAATATTGTCAAATGTTACTTAAAGCAATTTAAAAACATACATAAATATTTTTAAAAATGTAAATATATATAAAAATAAACAAAAAAATCACAGATACACTTGATATCAACAATACAGTATACTTAGGCAATTGACAATTAAATAATTTAAAAAACCTATAAATAAACACCTACAAATAAACACTGTGTGTGTTTGTCAAAAAGACAAGTAAGATACATAAAATTACAGTCTTATCATGATAGCAGGTCAAATTAATATATTAAGATGATTATTTAAAAACGAAAATCAAAAACTGTAGTTTAGGAACTTATCTATGGAGTAAAATGATTTATCCAATAATATTCATTTAATTACAGACTTAAACTTTTTACCCTCATTAATTTCTTTTATATAGATAGGCAGCTTATTAAATGGTTTAATTGGTAATATCAAAGGACTCCTACCTACTGCTGTCAATCTGTGACGAGGAATATCCAGATTACAGGTTCCTTTAAAATGATACTGCTCACTTAACTCACGAGGTTGGGTAAATGATTTTAATTTCGACTGTGCATAAACTAAACATTAAGTATAAAAATACAAAAAAAAGTTAGAATATTAAGTTGTGAAAACAGATCTCGACAAGAAAAAGCTCGTCTTTTAAACGTCAATGTCCTAATAATCTTTTTTTGTTGTCTTAATATTTCCTTTGCTCTACAACAGTTTCCCCAGACTAAGACTCCGTAATTTAGGTATGATTGAACATATGCAAAGTAATACATTTTTAAAAGATTAATATCTACTTTAGTACAAAGTTGCTATAGAACAAAACAAAATAAGGGGAGCTTCTTCAAGATATAGTCAATCTGATGGTTCCAGGATAGCCTGGAATCAATAAACACCCCTAGAAATATCGCCACTTTTGTCTATTTAATAGTTTGAGTATTTAATTTGACCAAAAGACTTTTATTTAAATCTCGCAAACTAAAACATATCAGTTCAGTTTTGCTTTGATTTAACACTAACTCATTGGTATTACAATAGTTTTTAATCGAAAAAACAGCACTACAGGCATTTTCAGATAGAGTTTTAAATGAATTTGCGGCACACAGGACTGCTGTATCATCCGCAAAAAAAATATCGTTAATAAAAATTAAAAATAACAATGGCCAAACCAAAATGCCTTGAGGTACTCCACTGGACACCATTCTTTTGGAAAAACAAAAAGTATCCCGAAGGTCCTTCAAAATTATCTGTTGCATACGATTGCTCAGAAACTCTTTTAACCCTTTGAGAGCGTTTTCACGAACACTACAGTTACTTAATTTATTAAGTACCAAATATATATTGATCACATCAAAGGCACGTGTAAGATCAAAAAACAGACAGGTGTATTGTTGTTTTTGTCGAGGTTTTAGAAATCATCTATTGACGTTCTAAAAATTTGACATCTGAGTTGTGGTAATTTAAAGATCCATAGCTAAAGTATATACCTAAGTCAACAAAACTGGGAAAAATACATAGAATAAATGATGAATATTTCAGTAAGATTACTTTATTTTTATATGAATATTCTGCTTCTTTCCGGGACCGACTTTACCAACAACCATTTGATTTTGGTTAAAAGCATTAGAAAGCAAATTAAATTTATTGTATTTTACAAAGTAAAATAATATACATATTTTCTATTTTAAGTCTAAAAGAAAGATAAAATGACAGAGCTAAAGCAAAACGTTTCTTATGGTTGTCACTTTAAAGTCTTACACATGGTTGTAAATTTACTTAATTAAATTAATTTCCATTAAAAACCTTATTTTTAAATTAAGTCATCTTAGTGAGTATCACTGATAAAATAAATATATGTTTTGGGTTAACTTTATGGTGGATATCTGCCTTTACAACTTGATGCTGTTTGGAAATCTAAATGTGGATAAGGTTCTAGATCATGAATACTAGCTGGAAAAAAGATGCAGACATTGTTGAGGAAACGTTCCCAACATTGCATTTTAATTCTTTATTCTTTATTTCTTTATAATTTTTACCCAAATACACCAACATAAATCTATTTTTAACCTACTTAATATTCTGGAATCTGCTCGGCTTGTAACCATCGGTCCAAATAAGTTCTAATTATAATGTATTTATAACAGGGTGGAAACCGCACTGGGCCACTTAATACTGAATTCTTATACCAATAATTATTTTAAAATAGTCGACAACAAGGGCCAGGGAAAGTCAGTCGATCTCAGTGGTTTCAGGATGAAACCTTTAACGTAATTTTAACCTATGAAATGAACAAGTCCCTAACAAAACAAGAAAAGTGGTGAATATTATTGTGATTTATTTTATGTTTGCCGAAAAGCAGTACTTCAAACAGATAAAGGTAGAAGATTTCCATTAGACTGTAAAACAAACAATCGAGAAAGCAAAGTTTTATGCATAAATGAAAGACTAGACTAATTTTAATAGTGAATAAGTTTTTAAGACTATTTTAAATCGCAAATTAACATTTTTTGTTGTTATTATAATTATAACCACAATTATAATATCCTATTTTAAAAGAAAACAAATCATTCTTTCGTTGACTTCAGACTTCAGCAAATACCTGTACAGTCCACACAAAATGCAGTCTAGCTGCATACTCTTATGAGTGGCGAAGTTAAGCTTTGTCCCTACAGACACATGATGCAAGAAAAACGCCCAAAAACCTCTATATTATAAGAATAAATAGTAATAAAGTAAAAAAAATATATATTTCTAAAATAAAATTGGTCCAGTAGTAGTAACAATATAATAAACAATATTTCAGAAAATGATCCCAAAATTATAGTCCCACTATTTTGTCCAGTAATGGCTCAATCACAAAAATATAAGTGTGTAATATTTTCCTAATATCACAGATGGTGCGAGGCAAGATAAATTATTTTGAAGCTTTTTTCGTTTCTAGGTTGTTAAGGTGGTAATAAGTTATGTTACGTGACCCATTTGATTTTGACATTGTAATAAAAAAGGGGTTTAGAAGACAGCAAATATTATGGACCGTTGGCTCAACGTCTTAATGAATAACAAGCAGCCTATTTAGATTTTTAACACAGATTTATTGTTGCTTTGTCTGCCTCATTATTTTATTAGGATACTAGGGCTGTAGAATAAAGCAAAGTTTAATTTTATCTGCAACAATAATTTCAAGTCTACTTCTACCGGACGCTAATGAATTTATATCGGTCGCACCTTTATCGTTAATTGCGGTTTTAATGCAGCTATTTAAATCTTCCTATGCTCTAGTACAGGAGTGGCCAACTTGATTAGACACAAAATCTATCGCTTACTAAGAAAACTCTGTGCGATTCACCAATTACATACTTTTTTAAATTTTAAATAAAACAGTATACAATTATGTAGTATTTTTTTATTCTCTTAGGAAAGAACATAAAATTGAAAGTAGTTCTTAGTAATTACTCATTTACCTATTTAGTGTGATCATGGCATCTTAGCCTTTTCCTTTAGATAAGGCAAGTCAGGTTTGAAGTTAAAAGTTGCCAATTATAAAGAATCCAATGTATGATTATCTGTCAAATAAGAATTGTGTTAAGTTTTGTTTGTTTTAAGTAGGAAAATGCTGATTCACATAAATATGTTAAAACAAAATACATTACAAGTAATAATTTCATTTTGAAATATGTGGTTTATTTGATTGTATCAGCTTGCAATCTAAAATGTGTCCTTATGATCAATGAAAATATTAAAGAGATAAGTATTTAATTCTATAAACTTCTTAATTAAAAATACATTATTATCAGGTATATAAAACTTATATTATATATTATATTTTTTTGCCTTATTCTCAAAGTGCTTAAAAACATATTTTTTTATCATTTTGCAAACATCTGGCAAACTTTTAAAGCGAATCAAATACTCTGACTTTTTATATTTTAATTTTTTCTGTATTTATTTTAAACTTAAAAAAAATAGGTTGTCTTAAAATTATTGTTGCAAAAAATTCTTTGCGGATTTCAAAATTTAGGAGTCTGTTTAACCCCTGTGCCCCTCAGCCAGGTCTGTGCTTTTGTTTTTAGATATTATAAAAGAACTATTATAAAAGTTTTTATAGTGCCTCAAGTGCCTACCCTAAAATGACTACCAGCTTGCCTACTACAAATGTTATTATTATCTATTAATCCATAATTAAAATAAACAATAAACTCATTTTATCGCATTTTGTACAGTAATGCACTATATAACAGACCTCAAAATCATACAGTAATGGACCATTTTACACCATAGCAACCATTACAGCTTGGCGACCATTAGTTCATAAAAACACAATTTAACAAGAAAGAAAATCTTTTATTTTAACCAGTGTTCACCAATCAAAAGTTCCACATTTAATCCTAACTATTAAAGAAAGAAAACCGCAGAAAAATCGCTCTAAAACACCCAAAAAAAGCAAAAAAACAAGACGCTAATGCGACGTTTGAAAAATCAAATGACAATTTTTATTTTTTTTTTAATTAATTATCTACAAAATGCAAAAATAGTATAGGCACCTCGTCAGAAAATTGAATTTATCGGACTTGTATGGTATTTAAATCCTCTTTTCGCTTAGATTCAAAGGTCCATACTCGTCAAGTAAAATTCCACTTTTCTGTACTTGATACGTAATATACTATTAGGTTACTTTACCATCTAAAATGTTGTTCAATATTTTTAAATAAAACAACAGAAAAATTTCCAGTCATTCAACATATAGCAATGTTTCCATATATTTCCCAATAATATATGATTCAATTCCTCTATAAATTGAGGACGAACTAAAAAAGTGGCGAAAACATGGTCCAAAGTCCAGCAGTGCATTTGTTAGCGTCGATCTGCACTGTGGTGTCGCGTAGTGTTAATTAATAACGTGGGGTAAAAGGGGGAATGGGTTGTAAAGCGCCGCCCTCGGCAATGAATCAGTAAGTTATTTATAGCCGACCTGACCCGAAGTTGGTTGTACAAGTTTTACAATATTGGTGTCGATTGTTCCCGATATTGAACAATTCTACAAAAATGTGGGTAAAAATTACTAATACATGAGACATTTATTAAATAAAAGTATTAGGCGGATGTAGGACAGCTTTTTTTGCAGAATTAAAGCAATAAATTTAATGCCATTTTGATAAGGGCTCTACCTTGTTTCGTCTTTAAGATATTTTAAAAAATCTAAAAATATAAATTTTTAAAAAAGTGCTGTATTTTCTTAATTTTAAAATATTTTAGAATCTGTAAAAACATTATTAAGAAAACTTTTCTGGAGATATAATTAGATTTTAATTTTATCTTTTCGGTTTTGAGATACCATCATCATTCTTTTCTTAGGGCTGCCATTTTGTTTTTCAGCACACTTAAAAGAACATTTTTTTCTTTTTAAAATTTTAATGCATACCCTTTATAAAACTAATTTATTTTAATTTAAAAAGGACGGGTTGCTAAATTTAAAACATGGTCGTACAAGTCTTAAAGAATCATCCACGTGAAGGTCATTCAAAAAATGCATTAACATAAATTGTTTCAATAACACAAATCTTGGACTTCAGCACACTTAAAAATTTATAATTATAATGCATAACACTTCATAAAACTATTTTATTTTTATGTCAAAGAAAAAAAATGAGTATGGGTTGCTAAATTAAAACATGGTCGTACAAGTCTTAAAGAATCATCCACGTGAAGGTCATTCAAAAAGTGCATTAACATCACAAAATGTAGCAAAAATAAATTATTAAGTTCTGAAAGGTCGTTGATTATACAAAGATTTCCATTAAGCAGTAAAAGCAATATTTTGGTTAAAGTTTTGGATCTTGGAAAGCTGTGTACAGCATTTGCAAACAATGAAACAAAAACACAATCGAAAATAACGTTTTTAGCAATATTTAAAGCATTAAAAAGAAGGATTTCAAAAGTCGTTTTAACACTATTAATAAGATTAGATCTACCATCATCATCTTAAAACAAAACAAGAAGATAAGAAGTGGTGTGAATTAACTCCGAAGCGAGTTAAAGGATTGTTGCAACATTCACCTTATTCGGCAGATTTAGCTCCGTCTGATTTATGACTGTTTTCCCATCTCATAATATTGATGCCTCCGTATCGATTTTTATTTAACGAATAGGTTATAGCAGATTAAAAATCATTTTTAGAGAGTCTTCTAGATTTTCACTTTAAAGATAGGATCCACAAATAAAAAGAGGACTGGAACAAGTTTATTGGCTAGATTCTATAAAAGAGTTAAAAATATTTTTAGCCATAAAATCGTATTTTTCTTATCGAATAATAAAACTAACAAAACAACCCAAAAGTTAAATTAGTTAAATCAAAATATACATGGTTTTCATTTATATTTTGACACCCACCATGACTAAAAACTTCTTGTGTAAAAGTTTTATGATTTTTCATCAATTATCTTTTGAGCATAATGAAAGAAACAAATGATCAAACAGTTAAGAAACATAAATAGGTTAACTTTTTAATAGAACAGCCTGTATAATTTTTTTTAAATAAATGTCCATTTAATCCTTTTTAAAATCAACATTGCCCTAAAAAACAAATGATTTATTATAACCGAACTTGTTAAATCTAAGAGAATGGGCTATTTGAGAATGCAAAAAATAAAGTGTCAGTTACTGTAATCAGTATAAATTAAGAGTTTAAAAATGGCTATTAAAAATCTGTTAATAAAAATGCATTATTTAAACATCTGTCACGTGACACAAAACGCTCCTGATTGGTTGAGTTTATGATGATGTCACCTGCTTGTAAACCTCGTTTACCTACTTGCGCCTACTTCTGATATATTAGCTTTGAAACTGTTTTAATAAGATTTTCCTATATTATCCATTGAGTTTGTGTGATTTATTTGCAATATTTTACAAATTTTGTCAAGTAATTTTACCATGGACAACGATTTTGTAAAAGCAGACAGCAGAAACCTGTCCCAAGTCGACGCAATCATGGTTGGATTAGTTTTCAAAAATAATTCCGACTTTTATGCTTCGGAGTTAAAAAATGTGAAAACAGCAGAGTAAGTATAATAACACATTAATGGAAACTTAAATTATTATTATGCTAAAAAGATAATAAATGAAAAACTATCAAACTTTTAAACAAAAAATTTTTTTGTTGCAAGTGAGTGTCAAAATATAAATAAAAACCCCGTGCTTTTTCTTCACAAAATATATAGTTAAACTTTAATTTAAAAATATTTTTTAAAAACAAAATTTATCCTTAAAATTTCTTTTCTAAAAAGGAAAAGTAGAACACAGAAAAGGTGTGAGTATTCTGAACTACGAAGGAATGTGGCAGGATATTGAGCGGCGCGGCCGAAAGATAATAAATTTAGTAGCGCGTGGCATAACGTGACCAGCTTGCGTGATTGGCAACTTCGAAAAATATAACAGTAAAAAAATTCCTTATCGAACCCCTTCATTTGGAAGCCCTTTTGTTAAAATTAGTTTTGTAATAATAAATCGACAGTAATATTACTTTGTTTGATTAGTGCCATGATCGTAAAATCCTTATTATTTAGAAAGTATACAAAGTGGTAATCATAGCACGTGAGGTTGTGCAGAATAATACATTTGTAATAAGTAAATAGTTTATTACTGGCTGTATTGAATTAACATAATCTAATAATACCTAAATTAAATTTTTGTCCATAAATTTTTATAATGTGAAACAAGACCATCATTAAGATGACGTAAAGGCTAACATACTTGGATTGTGATAAACCTTCAAAGTGTTAAATTTAATATTTCTCATTTAATGTTTTTAGCGTATTTTTTTAAGGGAAACTTATTTTTTTTCATCATTTTTTTTTCATTACATGATAATACCTCTACGCGTCAATACCATAGGCTTGTTTTGTTTGCATTTTGGACATGAAATAGGTGGGGTAATGTTCAAAAGCTCTGTAAATTCATAAATCAATAATGTTAACACGCTTATCATAAATTAAATGTTTCTCACCTTCTTTAAAAAAATTATCTTTGTTTTTTAATACATATAATCTACTTTAAATTAATACTACTACTAACAAGCAGAAACTTAATGGTGTAAAGCCATAAAAAAATAGTCTGTTGCAAAAAACACAGTATACTTTTTTGCTGATTAAAAAAAGTTTTTATTTTATTTATATTTTTAAAAATGTATTGCAAAGATTTAGTGTTTAAAAATTACCCACATTTTTAAAGGATAAGAAAGCGCAACTTTATTATACTGATTTTCGTTTCTCTTCTTCTTCTTTCCTGGGAGCCGTCTTGATTTACTACCGGAGGCAGCGCAGCTTCTTGGACTTTTTGTGCCTAATTTACCATTATCTTTTATACCAATCTTCCCATTAGTCTTGTTTCTTTTAAAAGTCTGTATAACCCCGAGACTGGTTGGTTGATATATTCCTGTGGGCTTATTTTCGATTGCCCAAATAATGCCTGTCTTTTGTGATTAAACACTTTACATTCGCACAGGAAGAAACAGCCTACCATCTGTTTCTTCCCCCTCGTCGCACATTCTGAACATGGGTCCCCATTTACGAGCCTATTTTGTTAGGTCTCCTCTTATATTATCGTTTCCTGTTAGCAACCCTACTGTTATGCGAAGTCTTTTCCTACTTGTTGTGTAGTTCTTCCTTCGATCTTTTAAAGTAAGTCCTTATAAAGCTTTTTTATGTCTTATTCTACTGAAGTTTGCCCAGTATTCCTAGTGTTTGTTTTGAATTCATTCCCTGGTTTGCCCTCGTGCTGTGATTTTAGTCCAAGGGCAGGTGGGGTGTGGATGATTCTTGTCTCACTAGCTCATCTACTTTTTCGTTGCCTTTTATTTCCGAATGTCCTAATACCTACAGGAGAGTTACCCTGTTGCGTTCTCTCAGGACTTCTAGTTTTTTTTGGCATTTTCATGTCAGCGTGGACGTTACTATTAACAAAATTCATCTACTATACTTCAAGTCCAAAATTTCTGTCAATGACGCATCGCTCGCTTTTAGAGTGCCCCGGGTTGTGTGCGGTCAGGGGAATCAATTCCAGTGGCGTATGCATTTTAGAAAATAAATGATACAATTTCGTCAAAACATGAAAATATTTTTTACAAGCAAAAGTTATTTTCTCACATTTTCATCAACCCTTTAAATTAGTAACAAGCCTATATTATTTTGGTATTATTCGGATTAATGAAAAAAGTAATTTTTTGCTTAATTTTGCACACCTCCTATTTTGAGGTCATAGAACACAAATTTGAGTTTTTTTGGCGATTTTTCAACGTTTTTTCCAAAAAAAATAAATTTTTTACTTTAATTTTACCTTCTCTGATTTTATTTTGCTACATGAAAAAAATAATAAAATTTTAGTCTTAACATAAATTAAAAAAGATGTAAAAGCAGAACGATAGACAATCCAAGTTACACCGACTTGCCAATTCACCACCGATCTTGCAATTTCAATATTAAATACGATATTCACACGCATTGCTTCATCAAAAATATCCACTATATAAGGAACACGAAAGCTCTGAGATCATCAGCTTGTAGAATCCAATAACTATTTCGGGTCTTTCATGTTTCATATTTAGGAGGGGTCGAGCGAAGCAAGGTTCGCATACCTTATAAAAATGTCATAAAGAAAACTATTACAACCTGGTAACAGGTCAACATTTTTAGAAATTTCGAGTTGAATTCGGACGTAAACGTTTTACTTACTTTTTATTGAAAATTAAGGTTTTTTCCTTACTTTTTAAGTGTTTTTTTTTAATATTAACATAGTATGAGTTTTTTAAATATGTTTTCGTGCAAAGGACAGAAGTTAAAAGAATATGTCGTAAAATGGAATTAAACAATTCAATTATTATTATTTTTTAAATACTATAAGAGGCAGCAAAAAAACAGCTTCTGATTCATGTTTAACAATCGAAAAGTAAAAAGTGTGCAAAAAATAGCGAAAAAATCGCATTTTCCAGTATCCGAATAATTACTAATATTGATTTTTTTGCCTTTTAAAACTCTGAATACCGTACATATCTCTGCAGCATCCAAAGTGGTTAGTTCTGGATTTCGTTCCCGAATCCCATGGTAAACATTTTTAACCATTATTCGTTCTTTTAACGTTAACTGAGTTTTTTTTGTAGGCGGATAACTAGTTAAAGGTTGGTTAATATTAATAGTTTACAGAATTAAAAGCACTTAATAACACTAAATCTTTATATACAATTATATACACTAAATAAGATAAACTATTATAAAATTGGCACAAAACAATATCTATATACTACAATTATTAGAAATTTATAATATTTAGAAAATACCCTGTATAGCAATTAAAATTTAAACTTAAAAAATTTGTCCCATAATCAATAATAACTTAATAAAATCATCGAACAGCACGAAAACCCTGTCGATACTCTTATTTTTAAGTCTCTTCAAGTTGTAAACTAAGGAATGTGTGTTGCCACTTTTATTGTCTTCTCGATAACAATGATTTCAATACATATTGGCGTGCTATTTTAAGTGCGATCGCTTTCTGGTGATTTATTCTTGCGAATTATGACAACGTGGCGATGAAACTTTTGGCCGGTTCACTGTTATTTGAGCAGAAAAGTATATCATAGGCTTAAAAATCATTTACTAGTGTTAGATTTTTATTCAGCCGCTTCGTCGGTTGGGTGGCCGGTATTAAATGAGTCACTGACAGAAATTTTGGACTTTAGGTATAAGCATCGACTTCGTTTTGTCTGCTAATAAAAAGTAATATTTAGTGTTAAAATAACCACATCAAACTACTAATTTTAGTAACAATAATATTTTTGTAGAAAAAGATACCTTGTTATTGGTTTTTGAGGTGTGGTACTAACTCACTACGAAAAAAGGTAATTAGCAAAAAAAATATATGACATATTTCCCTTTTAAACCTGTTACAAATAAGGTAATAAGAACCAGAGTGAATCACCCTACAAAATCAGGAAAACTAAATTATTTGGTCTAAAGGCCTTCTTCAACGAAATAGGAAAAATTTCTGTTCTAAAAATTGCCATAAGATGGCAGCACAATTAATAGTTATTGTAACCTTGAAAAAAATCTGAACATGGCCGAGTCTGGTTCTCAACGCCTCAAAAAGCTATGCACGATCTTTTATTAACTTTGCTATGTTTTTAACCTAAATCTTTTTTCTCCGAGTAAAGATTGCTCTAGGAAATGTTATAATCTAACCTATATATTATTATTTTTGTTGTATATTTTTATATTTATCTGTATATTGACATTCATCTCTGAGCTCATTATTTTTTTTCTTCTATCAACTATAAGTTTTCCTTTATTTTAGGATAAACCCAGGTTAGCTGTTTATGCCAGTCACAAATTTAAAAAGCTTTACTTGTAAGTTAAATTATACCCTTTATTAAAAAGTTGCAAATTTTTTTGTTCCTGATAAACTTAAGCTATCCCGGTTCTATACATATAAAACCAACAAATTAAAAGATACTTAAATCATTAAATTTGATTAAGCTTAATAAGGATTATAGCCAGCCACTATGATCAGATAAGGGCACAGGGAAGGGCCCCCAATATGGGGCTTAAATATTGATATTTCGTTAACGGAGAAAAGTTTGGGATTTGGGTAAATTTTCCTATAGATTTTAATATTTGTATCGAGTGTCACAGAAGTGGCAAGTGATACGAGTGTCCCAAAAACTGTAAATAATTTTTAAATTTGACTTTAAACTTTGTAATTTTTATGGGGAAAAAAGCAATTTCTTATTGTGTCGAAAACGCAGATAGATTTACCCCTTTGCCAGACTTCGGAAGGCGTTTCGAGTTTCTAGTGAAATTTAAATTAATTTCTTTGCTAAATAAGAAATTTTCCGATTTTTTAAGTAAAATTTGTAACTTTTTTCTCTCCCTTTGTAAATTTAAGCCCTTGAAATTTTTTGAAAATATGATATAGTCAGCAGGCAATAAGTTATTTTAAAAAATTTTAAATTCTTGAAAATTAATGAAGGTTATCGGGCCCCCTTTAAAAAAAGGTAATTTTAAACCTTTCTTTTTTTTGTATTTTAAGTAAATCTTAATTTCAAAAATGTCAAGGGTTTAAAACTTTCTTGAACTGTGTAGTTACAAACATTAAATTGAGTTGCTGATACGCCCCATTGGCGTATCATACGATTATTTGTGGTATAGTAAGGTATATGTTTTATTGTATAGTCGGGTCTCAGAGTATATCGTAAACCTTTAACGATTTAATTCCTATTGTTATTGGGAAAACCCCTTGTTCATAAGGGCAGGGGTGGGCCAGGTTTTTTTTGAGTATTAACCATTAGGCATAAAAACATTTTTTGGGCCCAATTTTTTTTAGTGGAAAAGTTGGATAACCGTTTTTACTGTGCGTTTCGAAAAAGTTGTTTTAAGAGAATATAACTATGTCTGAAATTATTTGTCATAAGATGCAAAACAAGTTGTAAAAATGTGTATGAAACTTAGTACAACAGAGGTCTAATTAAAAAAGAAGCTTTAAAAACCCCTGTCAACTTACAAAAACTCCGATATCATCGATAAGGGATATTATTAAAGTGAAGAATTAAACAAAATAAAAACGTAGTGATTTTTAATCCCCCGAAAGACAATAGTGATTAACCAATAAGAAGGAAAATATATTGTTTTATAAAGCGGAGTTACTCCTACCTTGGAAAACTAAAAAAAGCTAGACGAAGACGAAACCAATATTAATATTAGCCGTGCCACCCTCCATGGGAGTTGTTAGTAAAATGGGATTTAAATCCGCAAAATAGACAGACAAAAGACAAGTGGTAATGGAATCCACAGATGACGCCGGAGATTTAATTCCTTTAAGAAATTAAAAGATATGGGTTAGAAAACAGATCCATAATTTCCCTTTGGGATAAAACATTGTTTGATAAAAAAGACACAGTACCCAAAGGATGGGTTGATTCCAGTTAAAACTGTCAGACGAAAGTACCTTCAAATAAAGGAAAACGCATTCCCATAATACACGCTGGTTCAGAAGACGGTTTGTCCCAAACTGCTTGCTGTTGTCTGCAAAGAATATTAGTTAGCTTGATTATCATAAGGATACAAGTGAGCTTTTTGAAAACTGGTTTTAAAATTTTCTTTAAGAAAATTCCAAGCAACAGTGTTATTGTCATGATAACGAAGCTACCACAGCCGTCTGCTACACAAAGCACCAGCTTCATCAAGTTCAAAACTGAAATCCAGGAATATTTGTTAGATATTTAATTGAATTCAGTTACAAAAACGCAACTTTGGAAGTCCTAAATTCATATGCAATTAAAAAACAATATGTATGTGATAATTCGGCCGGGAAAAGGCTGGGCATCCCGTCTTACGGCTTCCCCCCGTACCCTTATTTTAACCCCATAGAGCATTTGTGAAACCAAGTAAAATCAAAGATCAGAGCAGGAAATGTACACCTACTTTAAGTCCCAGTATTATAAATTTGATAAAAAATGTAATTACTAACATACCAGTTAAAAGCTGAAAAATTCACTACAGCACATTATAAAAATTTAGGACTCTCACATTTCTATCCAAAACAACATAAATTCTAATGTAATTAATTCCCAAAAGATGACTCTGATAGTAAAACAGAATTAGATTTAGATATTTAGATTAAAAATGTAATTATGTATAGATAATGCAGTTATAAATTTATTAAAACTTTGCATATATTTAATTTCTTAATGTAATTTAAGATTATTACTTACCTAAATAAACAATAAATTATGAATCTTTATATTATTAAAGTCGATAGCAGAGTTGGTGGGCAACTACTTACGGTGCAAAGGCGTACGATAACCGTCCCACTAAAGACAAACGTTTAACTTAATCTTTGCTTAATTTTTAAAATAATGTATTAATCAACATTAACTTTTACACTTTAAAATTACCCTAAATAGGAAATCTATATATGAAAGTAGGTTAAAAACATATAACCCCAATATAACCGAAAAAAGCAGTTTTCTAATAACGGTTTATAAGCTTGCTTGCACCTCATCGATCATCGTACGGGGTTTAATCCATATATTAAACTAGCTGCAATTTACTAATACGCTTTTTTAAAGGAGAAAGTGCTTATTAAGTCCTCCTCTGATTCTCTCTATGCATCTCGTAATAACCACATGGATTAATGTAGCATATTTAGGATAAGCTCAATAATGGTTTTTAAGTAGTATTACCTCTAATAATAATTAATTTGACACACTCATTTTATATACCATGCCTTTCAAAAAGTCCGCATTATTAAATAGTTTAAATTTCAATAAAATTTAAGTTTAACATAAGTTTGTGGTTTAACTTCGATTAAAAATCTTGTAGCCTTGCTCTCTAGCTCTCTAGCTCTTTAACATGAGACTTGTTAATTGACAAATTAACAACTATTTTTATGTTCTTTGACAAAGTCTAAACAACTACGGTGTGTTAATTTTTTTCACTCTTGTAGGTTAATAAAAAATACTTTAGTGTAGTTAATTTCTTAACTAACTTTGTAGAGTTCTCACCTAATGACATCTTGTGACCGGTTTCGATCTATATCAGATCTTATCAGACATGCTAGTCGAAAGTAAGTTGAGAGGAGTATGCTTCGCCCTTTTATCAGTAGATGGCGTAGACGTCTGGTATCCGTTCATGTGTTTTAATACATATCGAATTAGTACTAGGATTTTTTAAAAATTATCAACTTCTAATGAGATTTGATATAGTCACAAGATATCGTTAGGTCAAATCTCTACAAAGTTTGTTAATTACACTATTGTTAACAGTCCTTACAATTATGGAGCATACATTCCAAATGTTTGTAAATTTATTTTAACTCGGCAAGTCAGTAACTCTGTAAGTTATAATACCACTTCACCCTTTGGTCAGCAGATGGCGTAGACGTCTGTTAGGCCTTCATGTGTTTCAACACATACTGAATTAGTACTAGGCAGTTTAGAAATTATCACTTTTGATGTCTGATGGGATCTGACATAGATAGAAACCGGGAACAATCTATCTATCGGACAAAATAAGTTAAAAAATTAACTACACTATTGTCAAGAGTCCGTATAAGTATGGAGCATACATTTTCAAATTTTTGTAATATTATTCCAACTCGGCAAATCAATGTCACGTAACCTTCAGGGGAGACAAAACCTGCTTCACCTTTGTTTAAAGAGTGACGTAGACGTCTTATCCGTTTATGTATTAAAAAAAGCTTTTAAAATTTACTTTATGTAACCCCCATTAAAATATTTGTTGAAAAAATAATTACTTCTTAATAGTATTTTTATAAAAATGTTTGCTTTAAAATTTTTTTTTTTTTGGAAATAATACAATAAGGAATGTGTTGCGGATTCACTTATTACAAAATATTTTTGGGAAACCTGGTAGACATGCAAGTAGGGACCGCTACGGTCAACGTTTCTGGGTATAGATATGTGCACAGAGGGCTCAAGATTAATTGATGCCTAGGATTTATTGGCAGTACCCACTGGGAACAGTTACAACTTTTTATTTCGCGGTACAATATACGCATCCCATCTTCCGTGTTCTTAAAAACAATGGAAGGTAAAGGTCAGTTTATTTTTTCCCAATTTCTCTGACACACCTGCCCCAGGTAAACCCGAAATTCGCCCCTTTTAAAAATTAATAAGGAATTAAAACTTAATATATATATATATATATATATATATATATATATATATATATATATATATATATATATATATATATATGCGTAATTCAAAAAAAAAATTTAATACTTCAGGTA
>JAHBCN010002947.1:22500-82760 GCA_019359885.1 Listronotus oregonensis
AGCTATTTTGCGGAATTTCAAGTTCAATTAATTACCCCTGACCAACATTCTAAAACTTTTTGCCCCCCCTGGAAGGGATTGTGGCTGGATTTTATATATTTTGGCCTGTTGAATCCAGATCTGGCTTCGTTTTTTCGATATCAGCCTTAATAATGGGGGAGAGACACATGTTTGATATTAAGAAAAATTCAATAAAAACTCACTTAATACTGATTTATTAATTTAAAAAATAAAAGGTAGGGATACATTTTAGTAACAGTTAATTTATGTTCAGTATAAACATTTTCAAGTGTTATTTTATTTTAATATTCATTTCCTTGAACTCTTCCTTTTATAAGAAAAGACTGGATGGGCCCATTAGGGTCCAGCAATAGTCGGCTAACATAACGGCCCCACTTTCAGTATATCTTTTCCCCATCGATGCGATGTCTTGGTGAAATCGTTCCCCATGCTCGTCCTTTAAAATTCCTGATTTTCAGAAAAAGGGTCCAATGGAAATGGAGAAAGTGAAGTTTTAGGGACATGTTGAAATTTTTTTAAAAATATGATAGGCCGAGCAGTTCTTCCACGAGTTCACGATAATTTTTTGACTTAGGTTTCCAAGAAAATTTTTGCAAACACTTTCAAATGCATTCATGCCGTCTTCATGGTCACTTAAAATGTCCGTGAAGTGGCATCTTAAAGAGTTGCCTAATTTGGGGACCAAAAAAAATTCCTTCTTTAATTTTGGCTTCACTTTTTAGTGGAAATTTCTTTAAATAGTTGAAAGCATTCGTTCTTATCCAGTGCTTTACAAAATTTTTGATCAATCCTAACTTTATGTGAAGTGGAGGTAAAATGTTTTTCTTTCTGAACTAACGGTTCTCGGGTCAAATTTTTTTAAATCCAACTTCTATTTTTCACGTGGAGGCCAAACCTTTATTTTATAATGTTTTTTTCTCTTGCACGGTTTTCCCATCACACAAAAAGCTTAGTATTTTATGTATCCTGACTGCAGTCCTGTCAATAACGCTTTCCACTTTCAAATCTGCACATATATTCCATTTGATCTTTGTACTTTATACATCTGAGTATCATCTTCAGATTGTCATATGTTTTTCACATTTACCGAATGAGCTATAGGAACGGATGGATGTTCATTTCCATTATAAAGTAAAACAGCTTTAGACTTGTTTTAGACGAACCTGAATAGTCTCCATTTATGGGGCGTATATGGTAATTCAGTTCGACCATTAGGCCAGGAATATCATGGCAAAATACTAAATCACCATCCGCTGCAAAAATTTGTGGGGTAGATTCCCTTTTTCTGTAGATGGACACCTTTTAAATCTTTCCAAAAGGTTCCACTGCTGCAGGCGGGATCCGAGAGTTCCTTTGTTTTCGGGGGGTCCCAAATCACGAACAAGGTCATTCAATTCACCTTGAGTGATTAAATGAGTATCAGGCAAATCAATGGAAAATAGGATGTAGCTTGGTCCGGGTTCGAAGTACTAGAGAGTCTGATTCCGAATCTAGGTGTAACTCTCAGGTGGTTGGGGAATGGGTAATGAATTGTCATGGGGACTGGTCGCATTGCAGACGGAACATTGATACGAATGCTACGCTTAGTTTTTCTAGTAATCTTGATATTCGTCATGCAAAAATAACAATCATCTACGTGATTACGAGGTTCCCTCCAAACCATTGGAACTTTCAAATGGCATAGATTTATGGCCTTTAGCCCTCCCCTCATGTTCTCGAACACGAACTGCAAACACTTTTGGGGCCCCGCACTTATCTTGATCGCCAACTTTACATCCCAAAATACAGTTCATGCTTTTACTAGTGAAGATATCGGTTTTTGGTACGCCTTCGCGGTAACTTCGCCCACAAATATAACAGAATTTACGTTTTTTTTAACACCCGCGTCGACATTTTTCTTACACGTAGATCTATCTAATCGAAAATCAGATGTTTACTAAATGATTATAAAATAACGACTAAAGGGATATTTCGCATAGATCCACCTACCTGTCCATAATAATGGGTCGCCCATTTATTACCCCCCCTACTAGACCCTTCCGAGAAATCTGAGGCTAATAAAACATTTGAGGGTTAGTTGTATATTGGGGGATAAGTCCAAAAAATTACAAATCACACGATTTTTTTTATAGGGATAGACAGTGTTATCAAGACCTAAGTATGCTAAAAATTACAGCACTCCCACTCGGTGTTGCATTTTCTATGTCACCTAGTATATATTTGACTTACAGTATAAAATTATTTAATAAAAAATACGTCACTTGTAAGTAAAATTTCAAATACGGGTTTTTTAAAACACGGTTTTGATTTCTTGCTTTTAAATCGCTAAATTTTGTTTTTTATTGTATAGCTTAAAACTAGAGTGACCTAAGCATGTTTCAATGACGGTATTGTTTAATAAAATTCTAAACTGTCAAGCCAAAGTTTAAAAGCACTTTTTGCTGAGACTGTAATGCATTATCCCTGTGTTCATTCAGAATTCAATAAATCCGTTGGAATTTAAATTTAGCTCAATATATGACGTCATTAGCGAGATTTGCTGCTTGACCCTTTTGCATAAAACATTTTGCCAGGAAGTAAATTAATTCTGAAATGAAAAATATATTTTTTAAAAAAGTATTTGTATAATCAATAAAGAAATATTAGCAAGAATAATAATTTTCTATAACTCTTACGTTACATTGGTTAAACTGATTTAAATATGATTTTTATTTAATAAACATCATATTTAAAATTAAAAAGTAACATACCTTAGTAGAGAATAATGGTGTCTACCAAATATTTGTTAACTAGACAAATAGCATATTTTTAAATTTTCTAATCTGCTTGCTTTAATATCGTAATAAATTTTATAGTGAAATTAGAAGAAGATCGTTGAAGTGTAGAAGAAGCAGAGTGAGTGCCAGTTAAGGAAGTTTAAAGGTGTATGGAAGCCCAATACTGTAGAACAAAATTGTCCAGGCGTGCAGGGCAGCGGGAAGAGGGGGATTACAATGAATAGTAGGTCAGAGCCTGACTTCCATAATTCTTTGTTACTATCTATAAAGTTGACATCATCAAATGTCAAATTCAAGCATTCACTGTTTTTTTTTATTTTTGCACAAAATTGTTGGTTATTAAACGATACTACCATAGAATATTTAAAATTATTGTATAATATTGGATTTTATATCATCTGATATAATATGGAAAGAAGCCTTCTATTTAAATGGTAGATATTTTTGTGCGTTTTGTATTGTTACCAAAAATCTTTGTAAATAAATAAAAACACGATTTTTTAAAATAAATTTTAAACATTGTATGATAGTTTCATGTACTTATCACCAATTTTGTGATAAAAGAAGGGCAAGATAGTGTAAATGAGTTTAATCTAATCCTTACATTCTGGTTGTACATTAAAAAGTGAAAATTTTTATAACTGCTTTTTAGGTATATACTTTTTAATAATAACAAACATTCATGAGACAGAATAACAGTTTTTAAAAATGTTTAGTAACCTTTGGTACCTAGGTATCTATTGTAACAGTATCCGTTAAATATTATGTGTCTACAGTATGTCGAGCTGAAAAAGTTGATAATGTAAGTTTAACAAACTAAAAATCTAATTTCTTTTTAAACAAATACAGAAAAAGCAAAAAGATCTTTAACATAAAATTGTACTTTCTTTCATTCAATTAGAGGGACCTGTATATATTAAAATTTGCCTGGTCTGCCCAGTAATTAATAATTTTGATCCTTTAAAAGAATGTACTAAATTATTAAATAAAATAAAAGTACCTAAATGAAAACCTTATTTTTTTAATAATCCACAGAAATACACAAACATTGTGAAAATCATCTAAAAGATAGTTAAGATTGCCTTACTTTTCTCACTGCTATTTTCTATGAAATTATCGTTATTCTATTATTCATAATTATTTTTTCGGTTACCTAACATTACGTCTCATAAGAAGCACCTAATTTAAATATAAGAAATACTCACCTTAAGTAAAAAATGCAGGGTATGTAACCTTTGGATTTGCAAGACAAAACCATACAACCTCTAATCATTTTGTTACGATATTATAAGTAACAAACAATAAACACAAAACTATAGTCACAATTTAATAAACAGTAATCACGTATATAAGAAGATTTTTATCAATCCAAAAAACTTCTGCAACCACAAAATATAGGTACTCACACAAAGCAAAACAATCGAAACTAATACGGCGCAAAAGGCACAAACCACAACGAAAATGACGAATGATGAGACGACGACGGTTGACAGTACAGCGCGGATATAGTTTCATACGCGCCGCGCGCGCCCTTGCACCAAAACCTTAGACAACCTAAGACTAAAAACGGTACTACGGCTCTTATAAAAGTATAATGTGTTGCCTAACTACACACTGATTACACATTAAATTATTTCGTGGAATTTTGTTATTGCGCAGAATCGGCGGGGCCAACTCTGACAGTTATTTTCATACTGGGCTGGACATTTTTTGATCGAATGGGCCATAACATTGGACTTCCATACACCTTTAAACTTCCTTGGTGCCAGTACTGAGCCATGAGGCACCCCAGCATCAATTGGATTGAAGCTAAAATAATGACCACCTACAATAACTGATAAACGTCGATGAGAAAAGAGACTGCAGAGCCAAGAGCAAAGTTTAAGTCGAAGACCGTAGGAAAGAAGTTTGTTAAGAAGCCCATCATGCCATATCTGATCAAAGGCCTTAGATATGTTAAGAGCAATGATCTGGGATTCACCAAGAAACTTAAGGAACTTGTTCCAGTTGTGTGAGACAACGTGATGGAATCCTTACTGTGTGTCATGTAAAATTTTGTGTTTTTTCAAACACTTAAAGATTTTGGAATTAATTAATTTTTCCATTACATTGCAAACAACAGAAAAAAGAGATAATATCTCTTTTTTCTGTTGTTATTTATGATTAGTTTTCTAATTATAGACCTATAATATGGGTCTTTAATTAGAAGAAAGAGTTTTGCATCCTTTGTTGGGGACAGGTGGCACACGTGCAGCTTTCCAGCTCTCCGAAAAATTGCCCGAGTCCTAAGAAAGTCGAAAGTGGCGAGTTAGGATGGGTGCAAGCTCAGAGACACACTATTTTAGGACGACCGCTGGTATGTCATCCAGCTCAAACGATTTTTTGGTATTAAGAAAACAAAGGATACGCTTGATCTTGAAAGACAAAGCTACCCAGAAAAAAGGGCTGTTCTGGTATACTGCATTATTATTTATTTTTTTCATTGGCATACACATAAAAAGAATAGTAATAAATAATTATAAATTATCATGTACTGCAGACTATTTGCAGCATCTCTTAAGCATCTGCAAATTTGCAGACAACTTTTGGCTGCAATGCGTAGAAAATTGCTTTTTTTTTAATACGGGTTATCGAAGTTACATCTGCAGCTAACGACTTGCATCTGCAAGTTTCTGTAATTCTGCTTTTAATAACTTTACGAATACATATAGGGTGTTAGAAAAATACACGGCCAAATGTCGGTAGGTGATTTCTTCTTAAAAA
Organism: Listronotus oregonensis; assembly: GCA_019359885.1. NCBI lineage: Eukaryota > Metazoa > Arthropoda > Insecta > Coleoptera > Curculionidae > Listronotus > Listronotus oregonensis. Next base: position 28,062 of record JAHBCN010002947.1, read on the forward strand.
ATATATAAAAAAGTTTCTATAAATAGGGTTCCGAAAATGCATAGTATCTAAGATACAGAGTGCTAAACTTATTTAAAAGAATATGATTTTTTGGTATTTGTCCTAAAGCCCCTGTAGCCGATTTTCTTAAAATTTTGTAATTTTTATTTTTAAGGGCCTAATTTTGGCCTAATTGAGTTTAAATTATTAAGTCCCATCAAAAATAAGTGTAAAAAATGTACGCCAATGAGATTTTTTGCAAGTTTTATATAATTTATAGATTAGGCAACTAAAAATACAACTATTTTGTTTTTTCATATTTTTTTTATTTTGCTTCTTTTTAAAGAAAAACAATTTAGACCAATTTATTTCTCTTTGGACCCCATTTATAGTTACCTTTAGTTGAAAATTGAAATTTATTTTTTTTTTTAATGGGGCCCACAGACTTGTCATGAATTGGTTTAAATGTTTTTTCTCCGGGAAAACAAAGCAATATACAGTGTGTCTACTTAAGTTGGCTACATATGGGAAACTTTTTTATTATTAATTTTACAGAAAAAAGTTATTCTTTATAAAAAGTTCTGCATGTTCTGAAACCCAAAATGCAATCAACAGATAACATTAACAAGTTTTAAGAATATCAGTCACAGGGTATTTAGGATAATTACAAAAAAACCTATTTTTTATAAAGTTTAACATCTTGTATTTTAGAAACTATGCATTTTCGAAACCATATTTATGAAAACTTTTTTATACATTTTTAACAAGGAGTCACCTCCTGAAAGGCAATGCATTTTTTGAACACCCTTAATAAGTACTTTAAGTTTTGCAAAATTGCCATTTATTCATAATATTACTGTTTCTTAAAAAACTTAAATATTAGCTGACCCGAAAAAGGACTCCAAAACTTTTTGAAGCTGCTGGGGATATAATGTTTTTGTGTCATTAAGGTTACTGTGTGTGGGCGTTATTCCACAAGGTTAGTCGCTCAAAAAATTCGGGATAATCTGTTGTTTACATTTTTGATTTATTTATGTTGAATAACTGATTTTGTAAAATTTTATACAATAAAAGAAAATAAACAATTATTCCTAAAAAAATATTTATCAATCTATTAATCTTTAAATATACACATCACTCCATTAAACAAATGCCGGCAAATATTTTAAAACAAAACAATAAATAGAATCTACATTTTAATTTTTAGAACACTGCTAAAATATTTTATTTGACGTCATTGCAATGGATCTAAATTTTAAGATCAAAGTTTTTTTATTTATAACCTTTTTATAGCAAGTTTTCTAATACTGTGAATTTATTATTATTTGGAATTGACGTATCAAGTCTGCCTTTATCTCTAATATTGCTTTAAAATTAACAATATGCACATTTTTAAAGAATCTCAGTAAGTTTGTTATCAGGGGGACATGAATATTGTGTTTAATTATTTACATGCATTTATTTATGCATTTTTTTCATAGTTGCTGCAGACTATAAAAATAGTAGCCAGAGATAAAGTATACTACCGCTGTCATTTTTTTCACACGATTCATCATATCCCCACTTATGGTTTTAACATAGAAAGGTTGCAGAAGTTAAATATCTCTGTTAAGTGAAAATGACGTATTGCTATCCAGACTGACACTTGGCAGATGGATTGATAAGAGTAATGAAATTAAATAACCTGCATGTTTGTACCGATATACTGCCGGACCATTTTTGGAGACACTAGAAGGCCCTTATTAAAACATTTATTTTAAAGGACAGGGCAAGTAACACTTTTGTTAGTAATATCTTTTTTAATATTAAAATTGGTAGTAATGTGTTTATCATTTATCAGTAAATTGTGACAGCAATGTTCTTTCTTGTCTATCAAACATGACGCATTGTAGAAACTACCAAATTAAAATATTTTGTTTAGCAAAACTTTAAATATTTAAGTATGAATTTAAATTAAAAATTAAAAAAAAATTGCATTTCTGTAAACCTAAAAATAAACAACATATACATAAAGCTAAATATAATATTTTTGCTAACAAATACAAACATAAAAACTTGTAATTAGACAATTAAAGTGTTTTACCCATGACTTAATAATAAAAGTGCAGATGTTACAAAATTAACAGATTTATAAAAAAGGTTATCAAAAAGCGTACTTCTTAAATAAAACTTTTGACTGTCAAATTAAACCGGAAATAAAATTAGCTTTTTTAAGTATATAAAGAAGGTAGATTGATTTAAAATGTTACGTTGCTTTAAAAACTCCCATTTCTTACAACACTATAAAAGCTAAGTAATATATATATATATATATATATATATATATATATATATATATATATATATATATATATATATATATATATATATATATATATATATATATATATATATATATATATATATATATATATATATATATATATATATATATATATATATATATATATATATATATATAATATATATATATATATATATATATATATATATATATATATATATATATATATATATATAATATAATCCAGTTAAACATATATATATAAATATATATATATATATATATTAATATGATATATTATATTATAGTATATATATTATTTTTCATATTTATATATGATATATAATATAAATTGCACTATGATATTTATCAGTGTATATAAGAATCCTTTATAATATTGGATAAAATATAAAAAGTGTTTAGTTATAAGCTTACAAAATATTATATATTTTTGCTGGATAAGTCATTATATAAATAAAGATTAATATAAATATAATAATAAATATATATATAATATTATAAATTGTATACTGTTGACCACATTCGTGTGCAAAAAAAGTCTCAGTAAAACTATTTAGAGATACGACATCTTAAATATGGTTCTAAAAAGATTTAGATTTACTCTAACAACAAAGCCATATTAAATTTAAAAATCCAAAGTTTCTTGGAGACAGCCAAGGTAAAATCATGAAATTTGTTTTTGGTTTTTAAAAATTTTTTTGACGTTAAAAATTAAAGAAAAATATTTTTTAAAAACAAAAGACACTATGGCCTTCTTAAGTTTTAAGAACACCTTGTATTTTCCCAACGTTTGTTTCGTTAGACATCATCAACTTTATGTTTTTAAATGGCACTAAAATTTTTTATTGCATTTTTTTTTAAACAATTATAATCCCAATTACAATGATGGTAACACTTTTAAAATTTTTCTGTTAAAAACATATTTTCCATAAGAAACAATGAGTAAGACAAGGAACGCACATAACTTTATAGGGGCGTTCCATATTTGTTAATAAATATTATGTTATACATTTTGTAATTGGGATAATAAGAGGGTTTAAAAAATAAAAAAAAAACCAGGTCCGTATTTAAAAATAAAGTTGATGATGATCTAACGAAACGAAACGTCGTACGGAAAATCTCTCAACGCTGTTTTGTAGAGCTTAAGAAGTAGCCATAAAAAATGTCTTTTGTTTTTTTATATTTTTTAAATAACGTCAGAAAAATAAAAACGAAATCAGCAAATTTTTGGTTTTTTTGATATCTCCGGAAGTACTCGGAATTTTTCAACTTTTTAATCGGCATGTTGTTAGGCACCAAATGCCAACTTTCCATAATTTAACCGGGGTTTTTTATCTCTTACGGTTTCCGAGATCCCCATCATGCCCTTTAATCTGTATTATATATATATATATATATATATATATATATATATATATATATATATATATATATATATATATATATATATATATATATATATATATATATATATAATATATATTTGCTAATGTGGATATATTTATATGTAGGTAGGTATATATATTTATTTGTCTGTCCACGTGATTCTGAACTTATGGCTTGAGCTAAAATCATGAAATTTGGCACAGTGGTAGTCTTTAGCAGTGGCTAGAACCTAACGAAGTCCGTTTTTGAATTTTGCCCCCGGGACAAAAATAGGAGCAAAAAAGTGTTTTTTTACCGTTAGCCGTACGGAAGGCGTCTTACGGAGACAGAGGCTACTTAATATTGTCTCTCGCCTGGCGGAGACAGGCTTTTCATCTAGTCTAAACTTAAAGATCTAAATATAGAATATAAGAAAAAAGGTTTACATCGCTAATATTGCAGTAAATCTTGTTTGTTTTCACTTGTTTGACCACTTCGTGTCTGTACAAAAAAAAATGTTCAGTAAAATTTATTTAAAATAGCGGACATCTTACGCCAATATTTTGGTTATCTTTTTTAAAAAATATTTAATTATACCCTAACAACTTATATACAATACATATACATTTTTTAACAAATCCTGTTAACATAAGTTAAATACTTTAAACAGGCCAAGTTAAAATCATTGCAAAATATTATTTTAAGTGGATTAGATGCAAAAGGGTACAAGTGACTTATTTTAAAAAATGAAATTAAGCGTTAAATATAAAGGTTAATAATATTTTTAAAAAAATGGCAAAAAGATACTAGTGTGCGTCCTAAGTAATGTTTTTAAGGACACACACTTGTACTTCTTCCCAACAAGTTTTTTTTAATTAAATTTTACACCTAATTTAATTCGTAAAAATAAATCACTTGTACGCCCTTGCATCTAACCCACTCATTTAAGTTTGACTCCAATTGTAAACTGTCATTTTAAATTTGGTCTTAACTTTTTTTTCCGAAGACCTTGAATTAATTTTGGGTTGTAGCTTCCCTAACAATGACCCCACTTTTACAAGAAAGTTTTTTTAATTTACCCAATTAAATGCCACCCCTAGCACCTCCCAATAAAGCAACACGATGTACCACTTCCATATGAATGTCTTTAGAGTTCAACTGTAGATTTTCCATTTTATTCTTAAAGTGTTCGGGCTGTGTAAACTTCTGCCTATGGAGATCTTTTCTTCCCCTCCAAACCTCCAAAACTTTAAGTCTCGTGTTAAGAAACTTTCTTTTGCTTTACCTTAGATACCCACGCTTGGTACTTATGCTTTAATCCTTTGTGAACTGTTCCAAGAAAAAAAAGTTTAATTTTTAATAAATATTTTAGTTACATTTTTTTGTTTGGCAAGCTCATGAGAAATTTAGACTTTTTCATATTTTTTGGATGGTTAGTTTTTATTTTTCACATTTACTTAATAAAAAATCATTCCATAGAGTGCAACATTTTTGCCATATAAAAAAGCAGCAAATAAAACATTCGTGTAGCACTCTCTGTATCAGTTTCCTATTTTTATCGTATTGTAGCTATACAAAAACTATATTACTACATTAAATTTCTTTTAGCATCGCTTTAAGGCTTAACACAATAAAACTTGGCAGCGAATAGGAAAAACCACCCAAAATAGAATTACGAGAATGTTCAACTGGTTAAGAATGGTTTTAAACTTAAATAAAGTAAAAAACTGAACTAGTAAGAAATTGCAATTGTGGTATCGTTTATCTTTCTCAATTGGCTTGAACAAAACCACTTTAAATTTATCTACAACAGCTCAATCAGTATAAAGCGGGTGCATAAATTTTATTTACGGATCATTGTAAAAAGCCAAATAAATTCTCTAGATAAAACTTCTACACGTGTTTGACCCTACAATAATATATTTAGTTGTATTAAAATATTTTGTTCTAAAACAGTCATAATATATATTAATTTAAAATGTTAACAGACCAAGATAGGGCTTATTTTTATATATGATCAATTGTTATTACGTGTTTTTTTTCTTTTACAATGGCGGGTACTTTATCGGACAATTCATAGGGTTATTGATAAAGATTAAATATATATATATATATATATATATATATATATATATATATATATATATATATATATATATATATATATATATATATATATATATATATATATATATATATATATATATATATATATATATATATATATATATATATATATATATATATATATATATATATATATATATTTATATATATATGTATATATATATATATATATATATTATGATGGCGGTGTGAGTTCAACGATAAAACTTTCTAACATGGTTTGACATCTAGGTTGCGTAGACATCCGGTGGATGGCGTTGTGTTTCGAATTCAAGATTATACATTTTATTTCACGTCATATTTGTTTATGATCACGACATAACCGTACTATTTTAATTTTTTGTAAATGTTTTTTTATAATTGTGCAGTGTATTAACATAATGAGTCAAAAATCAATTTAATCTATTATAACCACTGAGTTCCAGCAAGGCGCGGCTGGGTCAGCTAGTATATATTTATGTATACATAGGATTATCCAAATAGGGTGTCAACCATTAGTAACCTAATTATCAGTAAAAATACAAAACTGCCTGAATAAGCAAACTAGTATCATTTTTTTTTGCTTTAAAAGCCCTTTAAGATTAAAATTACAAAAAACAGTTCACAATCGTATTTTAGAGTTTGATAGTATAATGTTTTTTTTTTTTTATTTATGTATGTTAAACCATGTAAAGATCATTTAAAGAGCTTTCAAAAAATAAAAGATTTAATATTAGTGTCTTTAATGGTTTAGGAAATGTGAGCATCCAAATTTGAAAAATATTTTTTTATCTCTATTACATTCACAGCTGAAACATAAATCAACTAAAAAAGCAGCGTCCCATGTAACCACAATACCGTAAATATTGTTTAATAATAAATAAATAAGTTTGTTAAGCAAATTTATTTAGTGCCAGACAAGTAAATTCGATAAAATTTGGCTGTTAAACAAAAAAAACATCTTACCAAGAATTGCTTGTTCATTTAACTAAACACTTGTATAAAATTACAAAGATGGCTTAATTTATCAAAAAGAAAAAAATAAACTTTGGGAAAATAACTTTGAATTTTATTATGAAAGCAAACAAAGCTACTTTCTACGCAAATTCAATATAAAATAAACGGCAGTGCTTAAGTTTTTGATTTTAAAGTTGCTCAAGGAAATGCTTACGACTTTTAAATTTAATAAATAATACTGAACAACTGAAATATTTTCAGGACTAAGCAAAATAAATTTTGCAAAAATATTATTACATTTTTTAATTTTAACCAAAAAAGACGATCCTGTATCTAAAACCAAAATCGTGAGACATCACCAAAGACTAATGAATTTTATTTTTGATATCTTAATAATGAATACTTAAGTCTGTAACTGAATATTCTAGTAAATGTTGGTGATGACAGTACGTTATAAATTAAATAAAAGGTTTCAGAGTTTGTCAACAATTTTTTAGGTGATGTTTAAATAAGAACTATTAAAATTATTTCCAATAATTTTTAAAGTAAAGTTTAAATAAGTTTAATTAAAATTATAATGTTTATATATTTTTATGTCTATTTAATATTTTTAAAACGGTTACCGACTTGTCAATAAAATGTTGATATGTTTAATGACACTTTTACACGCCTCAACGTGGCCGCAACCATGTATACACTAGGGGTTTATGGCTGCTGCCTTTGAACTTGAAAGTTCGCAATTTAATGGAAAACAGGTGTAAAATAAATAAAAATACAAGGTTTTAAATGATGTTAATAAAAAATTGTGTGCCACTTTAGTGTAAAAATTAAGAATTGTGTACAAAAAGAAGGGGGAATATGGTGAAATTGAGGTTAGTTTGATTTTCAACTTTGATGATGAATATCTCGAAAACGAAACGTTTCCGAAAAAATATTCGTAATCAGCGCCCCAAAAAACCCCCGTATACCAAATTTGGTTAAAATCGGAGAGGAGGCAACTTTCGATACAATTACCCTACATCCTGTATTTGAATCTGACACTTTAATTTTTGCAAGTGTTCTATTTATTTACTTAACAGTAATAGTAAGCAGTAATTTAATTATTTGTATTATAAAATACCTAAAAAGATTGTGAATTTAAAATTTAATGTACGCGAATGTCTAATTTCTTAAGAATAATTCCGAGTTTAATTAAACGCTTAAATTAGTTGAAAATTGCAATAGTGCTTTCATTAATCTTTATCAGCGGGCGTCAACAAAATTACTCTAAATTTATCTACAATAGCTAAATCGCTTTATAGCAAGAGAATAAATTATATTATCAAATTGAAGCCAGGCAGCTTATAAAATAAATTGAGCAATATAATTTTAATAAACATACATACAAACATAAACAATTTTTATGGTTAATAATTTTTTTTGCAATATAAAGCTATATGTGTTACCTTTTAAATAATTTATTCATGATGTATATGTAAGCAACCTAAACGTGCACGAATTGCACACTGTCTTGGTTTTCTAATAAAGATTTGTTTTATTACATGAATTATAATAAAATCAATTCCGCACTGGTCCAATATTTAGTACTTTTCTGTATATAGTACCTAAATAAATGAGGAAAACTTTTTACTTGACTCTTTGGTAAAACCCAGAGAATATCCGTGGTTTTATTTTATTATACAGAAGGGGTGGCATTAGACAGGCGTCAGAGGTACATTGGAAACAATATTCCTTTTTGTATGTTCCGTTTTTAATCCCTAAATTATCTAACCAGAATTATTCAGAAATAACCAAAACTAGTTAAAGCTGACCAGAACTAGTCAGAACTAAACAAAACATGGGTGGTCAGTGACACAGCCTACCAAACAACAGAATTTTCAAAATTGGCAAAAAAGGTACGTCTTTTCTCCCAATTTTCTCCATGTTGCTAAGATATAATCTGTTACTTTTATCTGAATAGTAACCATCCCCTCCAAAGGTCCTTATTAAAATTAGATTCTTGACTTAGTTTATATTATAATTTAAAAACATCAACAAAATTTTAAACATTAAACAAATATAAATTAAAAACGAAGAAAAAGTAAGTTACTTATTTTAAAAACATACACATACTTTTAGTACTATCAGCTTTTAAACAGTAAGCAATAATTTTGGCATTTGAATATGTCCATAATACAGTAAAACTTGTGTTAACGGACACCCTTTTATAGACAAATCTCAATTTTTATAACCTATTTTAGGTATATTAACCTTTATAATTTTTTTTAATTTTTTTTTTATTATTTAGAGATTCTAAATTTTAAAAGGAAAATCCCCAAAAATTTTTGGCAGGTTAAATAATTTGGGTGGGGGTTTCTTTTTAAATTTTTTTTTAATGCTTAACGTAAAATGTTTGGTTTGGAAGGAAAAATTTTAATCGTCCCCAAAAAGGGTTTGCATAAAGGAAAAAAAAAAAAATTATGGAAAAACGAAAAAATTTTGGGTTGGGAAAATTGAAAGTTTTAAAATAAAAAAAAAAAATCTCAAAAAAAGTAACAAAAAAGTTTAAAAAAGGGGGTTTTAATAAAAAAAATTCCCCCCCTTTTTCCCCCCCTTGCCTCTTTCAAAAAATTGGAAATTTTAAAATTAAAAAACAAAACGAAGCTTCACCAAAATACCCAAAGGCCATCCGTTACCCGGGGGGTTTTGTTACTTTCGGTATAACGATTTCAACTTAAAAAAAAGAAAAATTTTTAAAAAAATTTTTTGAAATTCTTTTAAAAAAAAGTTATTCTTAAAAATTTTACTTAGCACAACCCCAAAAAAAAAAAACCCCTTTGGGCCCCCTTTTATTGGAACGGGATATCCCTTTTAATCCCCCCCAAAAAAATTTCCCCGGGGGCCCCCAAAACAAATTTAAGCGGGGGCACCGTTTTTTAAATCCTTTTTTAAACACCAAGATTTTTAACAAAAGTAGTCAAAAAAAAATTAAAAAAGAAAATTTTAAAAGTGTTAAAAAAAATGAAAGTTAATTATAAATGTTAAAGGAAAATCTAGAATAAATTAAACCAAAGGATAATCCCTTTTTATTCCTTTGCTAATTGTTTTAAATTTTGAGGTTTTTGCAAAAAATTTAAAAAAAACCCCCCCATTAAATTTCAATAACATTAAATCAACTTTCAAAAGAAATCTTTAACAAATTTTTCTTTGTCGAATCGATGAATAAAGATTTTGTTTTGGTAAAATTTTAACAGGGCACCAACAAAAATTTTTTCCAAAGGAAAAAATTTATTATCGGGGAAAAATTTCCTGGGAACCCAAAACCCGGTTTAAAATTTCTTTTAAACCCAAATAAATATCTCCAATTGCTGGCTAAATTTTTTTAAAAAATTATAGATAATGAAATTATAATTTTAATTTTTTAATAAAAATTAAATTTAAAAAAATTATAAAATAAAAATTATTAAATATAATATAATAAAATAAAATAAATTAAAAAATATTTTAAATTATAAATTTAATATAAAATAAAAAAAATTTAAATAATAAAAGTAAAGATGAGATTTATTTCAATTTGTTGTTTCCTCCAAAACAACCACCCTTCTATTTAAGGCTACCTTATAGCAGCTCACGAAACAATTTTAAACATTAGCATACCATTTTAAATAACGAATACCCTTTTTCCCTTTTTACCCAAATCCTTACTTTACAAACTTAGAAATATTAGCCGGCCCTTTATTTTCAACAAAGCCCCAAAAATTTCTTTGATCCAAACGACATTTAATTTAAGAAAGGGGATTTTTTTAAATAACAAAGGTTTAAATTCCGGGAGGAGGCAAATTTAAAAAAAACAACCATAATTTTAACCTTAAAAATAATTTTTTTTTAAAAGCAGACCAAAAATTTGGGTGTGAATATTTAAAATTGTATTAAGTTTAAAAAATGAATTAAATCAAAATTAGAAATTAAAACCAAGGGACAATTGGGTTTTTTCCCCCCGTAAAATATTTCAATGTACTTTTTCTTTTTCCGCTCTGTCATTTTCTGCCAGTCACAGTCCTCAGATAATATGAAACATTAAAATGAAAAATGGAGGGATTTTCCCCTCGCTCGATGTTTTAAAAGGCAAAAAAATTAAATTAATTTACTAGGGACTTGTTTACACAAATTGTTAAAACCTGTATTGTACAGCTCGTAGAATGATGTTATTTTTCATTGTCAAGCTTTAGTCAAATTGCCCCTGTTTTAAGATTACATGTAAATAATGAAGTTCTTTTTGCTATGCTTTTGTAATTAGATGGTAAATATTTAAAAATTTGTACAAAATTTTAAGCCACTTCCTGTATGTATATAAAAATAATAATAAATTAAAACTTGTAAGTAGTATTGCTTACCTTTTATCCGTATTAAAGCTGTATTTACCAAAATAGTTAATAAATGATGAGTTTTTGATGCGTTTATTCTGCAGATTTTCTAGGTCTGGGTCTCCGATAATGGCTAAAAAATGCAGATGGGCCAAACTATTTTTATCTAAACGCAAGAAAGATGGTGAAGAAAATTTTCTGAGATTACTGAACACTTACTAAGGTTTCATTATAAAAAAGGAATGGTAATAAATAATAACAAACCATTTTGTCAAAAAATATTAATAAATTATTGAGATACTCTCAAAATATTGTGAAAAAAACTCTGACCGCATTTTTTAATATTCTAGAAAAATCAAAATGGACCCAAACTCATATGTAAAGATAGGTACGGGTTTTCCCATTCCGATGAACTTTGAATGATTAAAAATGTACATTATTGCCCGAGTAATGAAACAATTCGTCCGCTCGCTTATAAGTAAATCCTTGAAGCGTTCCAGCGGTAGAGGGGAAGCTGAAATGAGGGGAATTTTGGGTCCCGTTATCTCGAAAACTATCGAAAAAAATTATAAGGACCATTTTTGTAGACTACAAGGCGTTTTCTATTTTTTGTCTCAACAAAAATTCTCCAATTCGCATATTTAGGCAGATATTAGGGGGAAACCAATTTTTCGGGTTTTAGGGGGCCATTTTCAGCCCTTTCCCACCTGTTAATGTTGATAAACTTTTTTTGGCTCGCAAGCATCCCCGAAGACCTAAGAATTGCGTCACAAGGGAAAACTGTACAGATTTATTTACAGCTTTGTCCCTTCATTTACTGGACTATAAGCAGAGTTGCTAAAAGGCTTATTTTACTAAGTAGTAATATAGTTATCCCTATTTATAATTTGGAACCTAATTACCCACCATTCTTAGAGCCAGTGGCCTACCTGTGTGTATTTGACCAGACTTCTGGTAATCAGGTGGGGCAGGTTTCGCAATTTGACTGATTTTAAATGGATTTGACTACGTCTGCCATTTGGAAATTTAAAAATATATTACTATTATTATCGAAAAATAACAATGACAGACCATTATCGCGCGTCTAACATCGTGGCAGACAATTTTGAAGGTGCCAAAAATATGAAATTTTAAAAGTAATTGGCCAGGTCTACCATTTATACAGTTTGTCTACGTAAATTGGCGGCATTTGAAAAACTATTTTATTAATAAGTTTAGGAAAAAAAATCATTACAAAAGTTCTGCGTGGTTCAAAACGTCAAATTCAACAGATTTGTTGAATTTGACGTTTTGCATCAGATGTCAAATTTATCAGTTGTATATGAGATTTATAAAAAAAAAAATCTCCAGAGTAAAGTACTGTTATTTTTGACATGATCGAAAATTATTATAAAAAAATATGTTAAGAAATAACTTTCAAACATTTACCATTGTTTATTTACATTAAAAAATATTTTTAACATATTTTCTGCGATAATGTTAAAAATGTAAGTTTGCTCATTAATGCGTTACATTTATTTACTTGAAATTAAATGAAACAATTTTAAATAATTTTTTTTTTTGTAAAATAACTTTATTTATTAGACCCAACAAACAAAAATTATTAACTAATTTGTTTTATTTTACCTAGAAAAGCAGGCAGCCTTAACAACTAAATTTTTAGACAGGTTTAATAAAAATAGAGCGTCAGCCCATTTTAAAAAAATACCAAATTGACTATACGCTTATCATTTATTGATAAACTTCACAGAATGACTGCGATTGGTTCTGGTTGTAACTAGAAAATAGACCTACAAAGTGCAAAAAATAGCCTGCTTGATATAATTTACGAGTATATGCCATCTTAAACAAACGAAAATTAATTTTAAAAAAATTGGCGAAAAATTACAAGCACGGGTATAAGTCTGTCTGACTTTTATTAAAAAAAAAGTAGCTTTGGAAAATAAACTCGCTTTATCTTACATTACCTACTTTGCGACATTTATCGTTTTCCCGCCAATTTTTCAAATGCAAGATAATAAAAATAAATTTTCTTTATTAGGATTGTTGTTTAGTTCGCCTTCGACATTCTTCGAATAATATTGTGGGTATATTTTGTTGTTTCTAATATTAGAGAAAATAGAGCTTTTAACTTAACACTTTTAAATATCACTTAAGGGTAATTTAAAAATTAGTTAAGTCACAAACGAAAAGTAAGGATGAATTTAAAATAATTAGTATTTTTCATTTATTGGCTTTAACAATTTATGAACAATATTTTAATAAGTTTTAAAAAGTAAACATTTTAATTCACAAGAGTAGTATTTGCTTAGATTTTATTTTAGTGTGTGTACACCAAAATTATTACCTAAAAACTACAATGGCAAAGGCGAAAGTCAATAAGGATCTTAAAGAAAATATGTTGTTCTTCCATGATTTTCCTATGGTTTTGTTTTCAAAAACAATGTCATCACGCATTCAGTAATGCTCATGGTTAGGTAGCCACGTCTAATGCTCTGCCCATACGTATGTATTATATTATTTATAAACATTTTACGTAATATATTATTATTCTCATTCAATCCGCAAACATATTGGTTAGTATCCATTAGATGGTTTCAGAATTAATATGAAAATTTGATATATCCACTTGCATACATGTAAGGATGGCCACATAATTTGGCAAACACCACATGAATTAAGCAAATAATCAAACATGAGGTACACAGATCTATAATTTCATCTAATATTCAGCCAGTGTATATAGGCTATAGAGTGGGATAGCTTCATATTAGTAGAGCGGTATTTAAAGTAAATTTGGTAAATTTGCAAACGAGATGTATATTGACTTGTGGATATGAGCTCATTAAATGCTCCAATTACGTTAAGTACAGATTCTTAAAGATAACTTGTGCAATCATAAGCAAAATTAAAAAAAAAACTTTTATGAAAACATGGCATAACCTGCAATAACGAATATTGTAAAAATTCCTACATAGTGGTTTTATACAAGTGTACTTTTTAAGGTAAGGTAAACAATTTCGTTTGTTTTTTTAATGCAGAGCTTTGTTTATTTTTATTTCAATGTGTTAAGCATCCAGCTGTTACTAAGACCTCAAAATTTCAGAAGTTTACTTTATGTAGTTTCTAAAATATGGTATATTTAAATTTTCATTTAAAAATTTTAATACTTCCTCGTATTTCATAAAAGGCTCGTGAAAAAATTGTAACAACTACTACATACCTATTAGTTTTAGGATATGCCCACTTCGATAATAATATCTGAAATTTTGCCAAGTATACACTTTTTGAGATAAAATAGGCAACTTTGTTTCTTTATATACAAACCTCAATTCATTGCATGAATATTACTAAATCCTTTAAATGTCGGAACTTTAATTAACGTAGTTTCTAAAATAGTTTATAAATTTGCAAACAGGTGAACTGGACAAGTGGGAAGCATAAAGTCGCCAGCCCGATCCCCCAACATGATACCTTTCGACTTTTTCATTGGGGAAATTAAAAAAATCGGAATTATGTTACGCAACCGTTTAATTTTTTTAAATGAAAATACAGAGTTGTCATATGTTAGAAACTACATAAAATAATGTTCTGAGATTTGAGGGTTTAACTAACAGCGATGCTCTAAATTCATTGCATTAAAAATAAACTGGCTTTTCTATTTAAAAAAATAAAATAATCTACTTTATCTTAAAAAGGGTACACTTGGAACCATTGCAGATTTTATTGTCAAATCAAGAATATCCTAAATCAAGAGTATCCCAAATCCACTAGGTGGTAATTTGTAAAAAACAAGGAAGTTTTAAGATTTTTGGATAAAAAGTCAGAGTTGGTCTATTTCAGGAACTACACAAAATACAGTTCTGAGCATTTGAGGCTTTAGTAAAAGTGGGGCGCTAAATTCACTGCAATAAAAATAAACAGAGAATTGCATTTGAAAAACACAAAGGTATTTACGTTATCTCAAAAGTATAAATTTGGCACCATTGCACATAATTCTCACCGAACTGGACGTATCCTAAAACCATTCCATAAGATTTTATATGTTTTTGCTTATTGCCCTTTACCAAATACAAGAGCGTTTCGGAATTTTTCAAAGACGTTGTAATACTAAGTGACAAAGACAGATAAACATTTAGGATTTAATAACAATCTTCTTATGCAAGCATTTTTATTGTAAGTAGGGTAAAAAATTATTAGATTTTTTGCCATGTCTATTTCCTAACTAACCACTGAATATTTCTGAAGCAGTCCAGAACTAGCCACTGACTATTTCTAGAGCAGTCTAAATAAAATTCTCAAGTGCAAAAACTTGCTCATATTCGTTAGCTTGACTTAAAGAAATTAAAACCAATTCTTATGAACTATTGTAAAATGTTATTAGGCACGAATTCAAGAAAATGAAGGATACTGGACGTCGAAGCTCCAAGATCGTCGACTAAACTTAAGAAAATGCAAGGGTAGTCGAGATACGTATAGTGTAGTTAATAAAAAAGATTCTTACTTTTTTCTTACCGTCGCCATTGGGTATTGCCATTGATTCCTAAACAATCTGAGGGATTAGAAAAGGAATTACGTGATAAGTATGCATGATTGTCGAGCAATGGGAAAAAGACGACTTGGACATGAGTAAAAAGTAAAGTACTACGAAGATATAGACCACCTCATTAGATTAATGACATGATGGGTCAATAAGTGTATAGAAAATAAAGGGTCTTCAACACATTATTAAACTTAATTCTGATTTGACTTAAAACTTTACTTATTTATTAGCTATTGTCTGCGTAATTTTAAAACTATACGACTATATTGTGTATAAATAGGTGTTTACCTTTTTTTGTCACACAGCATAATAGTGTATCGGCAGTATTAGTTTTATATTAATAAAATTGTTATTTTGTATCACATTCGGTAAACAAGAGGTTTATGTAACAATATTTCTTCGGGATATTGTTACTATATTTAAATACTTTTATGAAAGGTATAAGATATGCTGACGATACTTTTATTTTATGCACAGGTAATGTGTGCATCCCAATGTATTTTTTTTTCTAGTTTTTGACTCGGTACTTACCAAAATGTTTCATGTTATACTGAGTACTCACCTAGAACAAAATCAAACAATTATTTTAAGAAAATAACATAATATATATTATTATTTATTTAATTGGTTGCAGTACTATTGGCCTATCACACAAACCAAAGTTGTGATGAAATATTATTTTAATTTATGTTGCTATCATAATACCTGCCAGTATTTTTAAATATCAGATAACTGATTGTTATTATTCCTAATAAAAGCTTTTGGCCAGTATTTGTGTTTTAACTAGAATATAAAAACTTAAAACCGGTGATATATTATATTTGGTCAGTCTGGACTAGCTAGACATTTAAAACCGCAGGTTGCTGAACGGCTTTTATTAGCAACTGATGTATACATTTTTTTTGACAGTACACAGTTCGCCAGGTCGATTCTTTCGCTAACTACAGTTATGTTCAAAAATCCACAGCAATATTTAAACTACCTATTTTTATAAACAGCATGAAAACATGCAATTATTTACTTTTTAACATAGGCGGCTTTGGTTTAAATTAATGACAGTCAAATTAATCAACGTCAAATGATTGCCATTAAATTTTTTAATGCTAGTTCCTAGATTATCGTTATCATTTATCTAAAAAATATGGCACAAAACCAAAATTTTGAACATTTTAAAAAGTATGATATGAATAGATGTTTCATATTATCCAACGAAGACGTCGATGAGGCGGCGGAGCTTTATCTAAATATGTACGTTAGAAGAACGAATACTATTTTTCAAATTTGACTTTTTTCTCGATTTCTATATAGATATCCTGAAAGAAGACAGCCTGATAGGCGCATATTTCGTAAAATTCAAAACAATCCAATTCAATATGGGTCATTTAATAAACCTAGGCCGAAAAATTATAGTAAAGATAATGAAGTAGCTGAAATAAATGTTTTGGCATCAGTTGAAAATACCCCAGGGACATCTTGCAGGCAAATAGAACAAAATATCGGAGTATCCAAAACAAAAGTCGAAAAAATATTGAAACGACATAAATTCAAACCTTACAAGTATAAACTTGTGCACAATCTTCATCCTGGCAATCCTGAGCGGAGAGTGAAGTTTTGTAACTGGTTTCTCAATATGTGTGAAAGGCAGAATAATTGTGAAAGGAAGATCATTTGGTCGGACGAAGCCCATTTTACCAGTGCGGGTATCCTCAATAGGAATAACTCAAGGTTTTGGAGCCAGGAAAATGAACACGTTATTTTTCCCAGGGAACGCCAGGGAAGGTTTAGATTTAATGTTTCTTGTTTCATTTTGGGAAGAAGAATTGAATATTGTATTTACCAAGGAAATTTGAATTCTGATAGATACATACAAATCCTTCAAGAAAAAGCAATGACTATTATGGAAGATATTCCCTTGGTTCAAGTAAATGACATCTATTTCCAACAAGATGGAGCTCCGGCTCACAACTCTCACGTGATACAACACTGGTTGGAACAGCACTTTCCTAATCGATTTATAGCCACGCACGGACCTATTCGATGGCCACCACGGTCACCGGACCTCTCAGTTTAAGATTATTTTTTGTGGGGATATTTAGAAGGTAAAATATACTCGAGGAGGTATGAAACAATTGAGGAATTAAGAGAGGCCACGGAAAATGCCTTTAGAGAGTTGCGAGCCCGCTCTTTCATATTTGAAAATGCTTTAAGAAGACTACAGACGCTATGCCAACAATGCATAAGACATCATGGTCACAAATTCGAACAGTAGTTAAGTTTGTCTTTTAAGGCTAAGAACAATTCTAGCGTAAAACTGTTATTTTTATCCATTAGGTTGTCTTGTTAATAAATGTTTATATTACCAGATTATTTTTTGGTGGGAGAAGGCATTTGACGTTGATTAATTTGACTGTCATTAATTTAAACCAAAGCCGCCTATGTTAAAAAGTAAATAATTGCATGTTTTCATGCTGTTTATAAAAATAAGTTTCGACTATATTATATTTTTAGAAAGCTCTCAGTGTGGCAAATAATATGACGAAAAAATATACGGGGTGTTCCATTTAAAAAAGTGCAACTTTAAAGAAAGTAAATCCGAGAAAAATTGCAAGTACGCCACTGTATTCTGCGTAAAAAGTTCTATAAGGGCCCGTTACGAGGGGTAACCGAAAATACAACTTTTTTAAAATCACCCTGTAGCGAAGAAACTAAGGGGGCTAGGACAAATCTGTTTGCGGCATCTTTCGTTTGACAAAAAAGTAGCACGGTGTCGCGAAAACCGCATCTTTGTAACTTCACTCATAAGCGAGACACCCCGTAAAACACACGAAAATAGGACACCCTGTACTGATTAATAAATCGGTAAAACGAGATATGCGACAAAATTATAATTAATCCAACGAGGATTGAACAAGGCAATATTTGTGGAATTCCTCCTATTTAAAAAAATATAAAACAGCCATCTTGTATTACTTCTTCCTGTCGTAGTAACTAAGTAGGTTTTTGGTAAATTGTTGCAAACCCAAAATTAAACAGTCAGCACATTTTTTGCTTTTAAACTTTTGGCACTCGAAAATACATCGATAAAATATTTTAAATGTCACTTTGGTAGCCTATTGTGACTTTTAATTTTAATTGCCAAATCCACAAAAATTCGAATAAAAAGCGAATTTATAAAAATTTTACCAAAATAAAATCTCTTTTACCCGAATTCTATGCCAACCATTATACCAAATGTTTTTTTTCCGCTTTAAAAGGTTAAAACTAAATTAAAAATACGACTCGGATCCTTGATTTTTTTATACTATTTGACCTTTTCAAAAAAAGAACAAACACTCAGGCACATATCTTTTATCTTAATCATAAACTAAATGTTTAAATTTGGCAACTGAAAAAAATCAGGAAAGTATTTGAAGCGTTTCATTTAGAAAGCGTGACACAGAAATGTCAGGCCTGTGTTCCCGAATTAGACGGATCCCGCGGGAACCGTGCAAAATGTCAGCACTCGTGGAGAAGACTCCATATACAATAATGACTTCCAGGGGACGAGAATTTGCCAGTTGGACAGAGCACTTTAAATAAAAATTTAATTTCCAATAATGCAGTGAGTTATTTTAAATTTTAAAATATAAGTTTTATAAATTGTTAGCCTACAGAGCACGAAATATGACTTGTCGTTAGAAATAAACATAGCTATCATATGTAATGAAATCACCAAAAAGTAGACACTTAAAAAAGCTAAAGCGACGCCAGTCAGTGGGGCATTCTCTGTAATATTTTTCTGTTTGATTTTTTTTTCTTTTAAATATTTACACGTAATATACAGGGTGATTTATTAGAAAATCTCAATACTTCAGGTAGGTAATCAGGGTCCAAAAATAAATATAAAAGTCTATACAAATATGGGTCCGCAAGGCCTTCGTTTCCGAAATACAGGGTGTTCACCACAAAGCTGACATATGCTTAGAAGTAAATGGTGGAATTTTTAAAAATTATAAAACCTAGCTTATGTTTTGCCGAACATAATTTAAAAGCAATAGTTTTATTGAAAATTAAAATACATATTGTTTAATTATACATTTCGTTTTATTTTTTTTTTTTAATTTTGCTATAATATAATTAAATGCGTCGTAATTTTTAAATCCAAATATCTCAAAAACGGTTGCTTATATCAACTTTTAACAAGTATACCTTTTTAACGTAAAAATGACTAAACAATTATTTAATTTACTTAAAAATGTAATACAGGGTACCAAAAAGTTGTGATTGTTCAAAATAGTAAAAAGACGTGTAGGTGGCTCCCCCTACAAGTAAGAGCCGTAATAAGATTAGATTCTAATCTGTCATACCAAAAAACCCCCAGACACCAATTTTTACTTCAATATTTATATAATCACAGATTTTATTTAAAAAATAGAAAAATTAAATAAAAATTTTAACACCCTGTATTTCAAAAACGAAGGCCTTGCGGACCCATATTTGTAGTTTGTAGGTTTTTATGTTTATTTTTGGACCCTGACTCCGTACCTGAAGTATTGACATTTTCTCATGACTCACCCTGTATAAAGAGTATGTTGTTCTTTACGTAAATTTAGGATTTTGAAATATTAAGACACATCAATAAGATACGGACAGTTAAAAGTAAAAAAACGAAAACCTATATTTAATTAGCTATTTAACAAACAAGAAACTTTATAAGGGTGATTAATGATCGGGACCAGAAAGAGTTGAGATCATTAATCGCCAATTAATTTCTGAGTTATATTTTCTCGGCGATTGTTTTTGTTATTAAATTGTGAAAATCATAATTTTCACTTAAACTTTTTTCCGAATATACTTTAGTTTTAGGCAACTAACTTGACAGATGTTTCAACGGTTTTTATTTAAATAATAGGTTTATAAATAAACTAAATGTTGGCTTTTAATTTTTTTAGCTGCCTATACTTTAATCATTTATTAATAAAAACTCATGCTTTAATGACGTCTATTATTAAATTATTTTGTTTGCGTCAATAAAACTTATAAATAAACGATCGCCAAAAAAGTTATTAAAAGTTTTTATGTAAGTTTTAAATAACAACCTTTCAAAGCTTATAATTTTATTAATTTAACCCCTATACCACATGTTAAAGCATTCCGAATTATTTTCTAATTTATTTGTAAGAAATGTGCTTTGGTAAATATAGCACTTTCTTTAGGTTTTTTGGTTGTATGTAAAACAAAATATTTACAAGTCAGTTAATAAAACGACACCTCTTAACAATGACATCTATCAAACATATCAACTGTCGAAATTATATCTGTAAGAAATAACACTTGTCAAAAATAACATCTGTTCAAAAATTAAATCTGTCACAACGACGTTTGTTAAAAAAGACATTTGTATTGCGTTTTATTATTATAAATAATATTTTGTCTCAACCAAATATTACAGAAAAAATAATTTGATTCGTTGCCGTGTTGTTCGATTATGATTTGTTCCACATTGGAAATCTTAAAAAATTCACTTACATACACTTATTATTACTTCAAACTTGGTCCTGTTCAACTTTTAAATGTTTTTATTATGGTTTGTTATTTTTCACATTTGGCCCATTAAAAAGACATCTTTAACGTACGTTTATAATTCAAAAACACTCTAACGTACGCCAATGATCTGCACAATGTATCAGAATTGGTTATCGTATTTTTTAATATGATTTTTTTACATTTGACCCCTTAAAAAACACGTTAACGTACGCCAGGAACTTACACAATTTGTCAGAATCCGATTCAATTTGGTTATTGTTTTTTTATAATAAGTTTTTTTTTAATACTCTTTTAAAATTCTTATTAACGTTGAACTTGTTTTTAGGTGATGTAAAAAAATCGTAAGAAAGGTTTTAAAAAATAACTTATAAATCTAATATTTGTGCAAAGTTTTTCTGTTTTTTTATTAATAAAGCGTAAATTTACAAATAAATTTGTTAAGTAAAATTCATAGAATTCACATCTCTAAAAGTAATAATTTCTGCAACTTAAAATTTTACTACTTAAAATTAAACTAGAATTATTTTCAAATTTCAGCAATTATAGTTTTTCATAATATAAAATAATAAATAAAATCCCCAATTTTTCTAAAAAAAAAATTGAGAAGTTTCAGGCCTGATAAAACAGTTGTGCAGGCACGTCTACCCAGCCAAATTTTAATTTTCCTCTTTATTGTTATTAAATTAATCATACACAAACTTGTGTCCAATATGGTTCCATTTAAATTTCGCATTTTCTTGTTATCCTGACAATTTTTTAACAGTAAGAAACAATAACACAGCCCTACAAAAAAAGTTGAGGGTCCGAAAGACCTGAACATGGTATCTTTATGTTTTTGGGGCTGCTGATTCCAAATCCGGGGTCAGTTTGACTTAATCCGGTCAGGTTAAGGGCATTTCAAGGTCAAATCGCAACCAAATTTTATGGTGTCAAACTGACCACGGATTCGGATTTCAAGGACCTCAAAAAAATGGGTATACTTTCTTTTAATTTAGTTGCGATTAATTTTGCAAATTTGACTTTGAAATGACCTTGATCCTGACTTAAAGTTTCAAAAGACTTGAACATGGTATTTTATGTTTTTGGGGTCGCTGAATCTGAATCCGGGGTCAGTTTAATTCCATTAGGTCAAGGTCAAGGGCATTTCAAGGACAAATTTGCAAAATTAATCGCATTTAAATTTAAAAGTGTATACTTATGTTTCTGAGTTCATTGAATATGAATCCGTGGTCAGTTTGACCCCATCGGGTTATGGTCAAGAGATATTCTAAAGTCGAATTTGTCAAATTTTAATTTTACAGATTTGTACTCAGCGACCTCAAAAACATAAGTATACACTCTTCAAATTTGATTACGAATAATTTTGCAGATTTGACCTTGAATTGCCCTTGACCCTTACCTGATGGGGTCAAAGTGACCTCGAAATCGGATTCAGCGACCTCAAAAACATAAAGATAGCATGGTCAAGTCTTTTGAACCTCCAATTTTTTTATTAGGCTCCGTAATTTTGCAGATTTGAGCTTGAAATGCGCTTGACACTGACATAACAGGGTTGAACTAACCTTAAATTCGGGTTCAGCCATCCCAAAAACAGAAAGATATCATGGTCAAGTCTTTCGGACTTAAATTTTTTTTGTGGCGCTGTGTTATACCTAAGGGTAGTAATTTTTCATCACATCGGTAACACTGTTACGTGCAAACTTCCATTAGATAATTTTTTCAATAAATGGAAACCCTAAACATATTGATATAGTTCAATAAATTACATTATGCATTTTAGCAAAAACTTTACCCAAATGTTGCTTGGGAGGTAGCCCATAATTTATTACAATACATATATGTAAAAAATGTAAAAATTAATGATAATTTAAAATTGTATTCAAATATTTTATAATGCACTGTTAAATACGTAAAATTACTGGACATGATTATAATAAATTGTCCTAAAAGTAATATAAAAGAACTTGATTTATAAAAAGGTTCCGCCCTTTTTAACTACACAACAATCAATACACTATCTACCCTTTCTCAACACATGTAATCTCATAAATCCCTTTTGCAAGGCCTAAAAACTTCTACTTTTCTCATTCGGCGGTGCGCTGTTCCCATATTTCTTCCCATTGTTAAGCGGAGATTAATGATACACCGTGAAACCGAGTCTATAGCGAGTTTCATCGACTAGAAAATCCTTCTCCGTCCTGGTATTTCCGCCGAGAAAACCAACAGAATTGCTTTGGCGAATTGACAGCACCGAAAAATTTATAAACAACGTATATTCCAAGACTTTCATCGTCTTTTTTAGTGCGGATTTCCTTTGCAAAGGTAAAGTGAATGATTTTAGATGTAAATGTTATGTTCTTTTATTATTTACAAAAAATTCAATTTACTTTCTTGGTATTTTAAATTACAGTACTTCTAATGTAAACAAAGTTGCCATTAGACCAAGCTTCATTTACCTCTCGTGCGGAACCTTTGTTAAATAGTTGAAATGTAAAGAAAACTCAAAAAATTTTTTTTTACTTATATCGTTCATGCCTTTGTAAGTAAAGGTCGTAGAGAAAAACTGTAGAAAGAGAAAACTTTTTGTATTACGCTTTTCGCAAAATAGCAATAAAAAAAAAAGACAAAAGATGTAACTTTTGCATGGATTTTTTGGACCCTTAAATTTCTTTAAAGTTCTTCATATTTGGCCAAAAAAAAACTTTAAGCTTTGATGAAACATCATGACAAATATCATTAAAATTCTTTCAAGAGTTTTTGCATAATAATTCTGCAATCCAATTTTGTTTAAAACAAATGAGCAATATTCCAATTTGGGTAGAGTCCAGAATATGAAATCTAGACATTAAATTTTTTTTTAAGTATACTATAGATTTCAAGCTTTTAAAGGTTTTTTTTTAATAAAATTTTGATAATTTGGTTGCCCTCAGCAATTGTTACAAGATATAAACAATTGCTGAGGGCAATAATTATTTGAACGCCGTAAACTTTTGTTAACTTTAACAGCTTATACCTTAACAACCAACCACCCAGGTACTTTCAAACTATATTTTAAGTAAAATTAAAATAGAAACACTAAACTTAAACAAGACGAAATATTTTGGGGATACTAAAGAGTATTGGAGGGTCAAATTACTTACACAATTTAAAGGTCAAGCATAAAATTTTAATTTGAAATAATAGCCCAAAGGTACCAAGATACTTTTTTTTAAAAAAAAAAAAATATTTTAAATTCTATTTTTATTTATAAAGTAAATTGATATGCTTAGTGCTGCACGAAGATGAATTAAAGAGTTTATTTCTTTAGCCAGGGACAGACCTCTGAAGCTCATGGGTGGATAGGGGGAGAAAGCTTTGTGGTAAAAGTGGGGTCAGAATAAGGTAAACGGCATTTTTTTTTATCTTGGGACAGTCCACGAAGGCTGATACCTAAGTGCTAACGTACCGTGGGTGTCTTAGGTGTGGTGAGAGGAAGTTTGTTGACACGGGACTTTAATATTTGGAGATTGGGAGGAAAAGGAAAATCTTCTGCGGGCAGCAGGTCCCGTAGTCTTGACACTTTAGGGATAAAGAAGCGAAGAAAGCGGGAAGTTCGGGGTCTTTCTAACTGAACGTAAAAGGATGCATAAAAGTTGCATAGTGGGTTTTTTTGGAACTCCCAAGAGAAGAAATTTCCCAACTCGACGGTGAAAACCCAAAAGAGGCCTTTCAGTGAGCGTGGGATCATTAAAAAGACGAAAGTTCTTCTTTGAATGGAGCCAGAATGCTAAGTGTTGTAGGGACGCCATTCCCCAGACATGAGAACAATATTTAAAAGAGTCTGATTTGGAAATTTCGTTTTAATTGAGCTAATAAAAAGATTTTTTGGGAGAAAGGGATACCTTTGATTTTTGAAAAGGAAAAAAATACCCACGCTTTTTTTAGCCCTTTTTTACCGAGGTTTATTTTTTGGATGTAATGGGTGGTTGTTTTTGCACAAGTTGAAGGTTTTCTTAAAAGGTAACGGCCGGAAAGAATTAATCTGACCTTTTGTTTTAGTAAACTTGGCGCTCATTGTAACAGGATTTTGGATTGGCCAGACTTTTGCACGAGCGAACAAGACTTTTTTTTCGGCATTAAACCCCTGAGCTTTATTTTTAAAGTGAAAATTTTTTTTTAAAAAATTTTTAAATTAAATATATAAAAAAATTTGTTTAAAAAATGAAAATAGATCAATTTTTTTAAAAAGAAATCTAGATTTTTATGCTGTGCTATTATTGTAAAGTGTTTTTTTTCTGATTTTTTAACAAAAATTTAAATATCTTTTTTTAGATTGCCATTATTTAGGGAAGAAATTCACTTGAAAAATTTAATGTTTAAAAAAATAAAAAAATTTTTGCAAAATTTTTTTAAAAATTTTCCCAAAGGGGAAATTTATTTTTCATCCCAAGTTTTAAAAATTAGGCTTAGTGACTGCATTAAAAAAATGAATATTACAATAAAGGGTTTTATATTCAGCAAAACAATAAATGAAGTTAATCGTGGAAGAAAGAAGATCTTTAAAAAATGAGATGGGTTTATAATTTTAAAAAAATGCTTTTCGATATTTTTTTTTGGAGGGATAAATTGCTCATGTGGATGTAAATTTGAAAGCCTTTTTTTTTGACGATTGCTGGTACGCCACCCAGCCCAAAAGCTTTTTAATACTAAGATAACAAAGGATGCACTTGATCTTCTTGTCTTTAAATGTTATTTATAGTCGTTTATTAAAAATTTCCTTTTAATTTTTAAAAATACGTTTTTAATTACTTTGTACATAAAAACGTTAAAAAAAGTTAAATTTTTTAAAACAAAACCATTTTATTGGATTTATTTCTTTGCACTTCATAAAAATGTTATATTCCATTTTAAAACCCCAAAATATTAAAAACTTCTCTAAAAGTTTATTTCTTCCTTCAAAGGCCTTATTTATGCTATAATGATGGATTATAGCCGAAACCTTATAAAGCTGATTGTGGTTTACGATCTAAAAATAAAATAATTTAGTTTATGGAATAGAGCAGTGGCGTTTAAAATAAAAATAGGTATAAAATAGAATTTATACAATACTAAAAGTTATGAGCTAATTTACATTATAATAATTATAGATAGTAGTAATAATGCATTTCTTATTTTTTTTCTGGACCCAAAAATAGTAATTAACTAGGTTAGAAATTTTTCTAAAGGTTAAGAGAAAGACTTTGTTGCTAGTGTTAAATTTCTTCCAATTAAAAATATTTGAGAACATTCAGATTAAAAATTACATTTTTACTAAAAAGTAAAATGTCGGACATTAAGGGGAAAATTAAAAGTTTTTTAAATTCTGTTAAAAACTAGTTTCAAAAGGTGCAAGTATTTTATGATTTATCAAAGCAGGACAGAGAATGCTTGATGTACAAAACAAAAGGTAGTCGGAGAAGACTCCACTATTCTTCGACCGCCACGTCTCTCCAAAGAGTTCTTTGCTTTGTGCTTAACTAAAATTATTAATACATCTAAATTATTTAACCATAATATACAACAAAATACAACACTTTTTCAATCACGTTTTTACAGTGGCCCACAATAAATAGAAAATCCTGAGGGAAATCTCATAAAACTTGGTGACAGTCAGAGTTTTAAAAATTTTAATATGTTAAAAAATGTTAAATAGATCAAAAATAATAGTCTAAAATCCAAACTTAAATTGACATTCACCGGGATGATAATAGAATAAAAGGTTTTTTAAAATGAAGGTAGTATATTAGAAAATGTATAAAAAATGAGTTTTCTAAAAAAATCCTGGGCAGGTTAGTATTGATTCTTCTTCTTGCTGTGTCGTACTCTATTTAGAGCGTAGGCGCCCTCTCGCACATATCGGTGTTGCGTACTAACTAGACACAGATATGGGGACCACCGGCTTAACGTGCCTTCCGAAGCACATGTGAGGGGGTTTACCAGGAAGAAATACCACACAGTGGTTTGCCATTGCCTTCTGTGAGGTGACGAGCTATGAAAAAGTCCAATGGATAATTCGGGATTCGAACCCGGGTCTTCAACGGTGAGAGGCTGGTACCCTGCCACTACATTAGCTCGCCATTTTTAATTAGTAATTAAAAAATGATTTTAAATTAAAAGTTGCAATATTGATATAATAAAAAATATACTTAAATAAACTAAAAGTATGAAACCTTTAGAATGTGCAAACGTTGGGTTTGCTATTTTCTTTCTGGACGAACTACTGGGTTGGCAGGTATAAACAGGTATATTAATGCTTGTTACTTTCACTTAATTGGATAATAAAACAAATTATATCAACATAAGCGCTGTTTTATTGTGAACACGTGTATATAGGGTTGGCTGCAAAAATTTTAATGCCAATGGGGGTTTGCTAGTTTTTAAAATTTAAATTTTAATGCGACAAAGATATCCAAGGTAAGTAACCCGTGTAATATCAAAGGACAGAGCATTGTGGCCGCACGCGTATCGACCAGGGATGAAAGAGACTGCGCTTCTGTGTTCATGCGACAGAGAATGATAGCGATACTCTAATAAACACTGAGCGTTATTTTGAAGTAGTTACCTTGGATCAGTTCCTGTTTGACCTCCGATCAGTGAAGTGCTCGCGATAAAAAAAACTACATAGTTTTTTCCGGGAAGGCGGCTGAAGGTGCTGTATCAACAGCGTTTACCATCGGGGATCAAGGAGAAACTCAAGCCAAACGATGGAGTCCTTCTTCTGGGGCTAAGCGCTGTGAACGAAGATTCTATACCTGTTCCTTTCTAAGGCCCCACGCACGAGGGATTTTCATTATGGCGGAAGATGGTTGCGCACTCAGCAGGGAGCGGCAGTACTGACAGAAAACGGTTATGCGTGATACCAGAAGCAGTACTTGGTCGGATCGCCATTGTTTGTGCCCTGCATGGATAATTTTTTAGCTAAGAATTTAAGCTTTAAAAAAGTTCGAAATTTCTGGGGGTTACAGAGCCCGATTATCCAGAGGTTTCACCTACAAAGCTCGGGAAAGCTCACATTGACAACAGTGTGTCTGGAACGGGGAGAGCTGGCGAATGCCTGAGCAAAGCCATCCGGGGGTATAACAGCCCCCATTTTGCAAGTCAAGTCAAGTTACCTTGGATTTCTTTGTCGCACGTTGCCACTCGTAACAAACTGAACATTATATTTTGGAAACAAAAGTTAAAAAAAAAATTAAATGTCGTTATAATTGTATTGCAGGTACAATGCAAGCATATTTTTAGGTTCAATTACTGGCTCACCCTGTCTATCAGGTTTGTGCGATTACAAAAAAATGTAGTTTTGACCTAAGTTACAATATATTTACAATTTGTAAACTTTTCTTTGGTCACCAAGTTCTATAAGATTTTAAAGTTTAGGTGGTAGAGCATTGGACAACAGTTCAAACGTAAATATTTACGTATTAAATAATCAAAAATACCACACCTAGTAAACGGTCAATGGATTTTATCATCTTGTTTAGGAAACTGAAGTCAATATCTTCTATTAAAACTCGTTTATAATAAATTTCATTTTAAAGTTATATAAATCTAAGATAAAATAATAACATATAGCCCAGAACATATAAAGTGCATCTAAAAACGTCGGCTTATCGTATTTTAGCATTTTAATTAAACCCGTAATAGTCTCAAAATAACACTAAAAAGCAATCAAAATTCGCCGCTAGATGTCGCTCGAAATAAAGCTCTGGTAATTGAATGTCTAAGCTGCACTTGGGTGTTTGCTTTTATTTTAAACTCCAATTCCAAAACTTGCCGTATTATGTGGTATCTCCACATTCGGTAATGCTAATGTTGCTGCCTAGCGTTTATTTGAAGCACTGTTGCCAATTTTAATTAGCTTTTATATGCGTGTGTATGCGACAAGCTAACGTTAATTGATACGTAAAATATGTACTGTGACAGGGCGCATCGTTATGGGGTTGGCTGTAAAGTTTATGACTGGCAATATTGTTTAGTGCCTTAATTTAATAATTCTAAGTTATTTGCTGCGTATTATTACCTTATGTAACAAAGACTACTCACTTTAAGTTATTCTTAGCATTATTTCGCGCCTACTTAAAATTTTAAAGATTATAAAAACCGATAATGTTTCTTATAAGCTCAGTTTATTGGATATTAAAATACTAAGTAACTAACAATATCTTGAAATATTTTGGGATTTGATTTGCTGGTTTTTTTAAGGAGGGTTAATCGCTAATCGTTAATCGTACTGTCTAATTCTGCTTTCCTTTTTTGTAATAGAATTCCGCTCCCTTAATGGTGTTTGATTAATTTATGCCAAAATGTTTATGTGTAGAAAGGTTTTCGCATTGTACTTTTTCGAACAGTATGTATCAAGTGCATTGCAGATGTAAATTGTCAACAAGACTATTTTTTTATCCTTTCCACAAAGCCTAAACCTTGTGGGTCCATTAGATATGCCCATTTGTCTTGAATGACAATAACCTGTCAGAAGTCAATCCGAGTGTGCCTCCAAAGGCAAAACTCAGCTGTTAATCCCTAAGAATAGTAGACCAGCGTTGCTTTTGCATGGCTTTGGGCGTTCAAACTTTAGATAAATCGGTACTTGCCTCTTCATCCGCTTTCTTTTTGCCTACTATCAACTGGTAGTGACAATAGATTAATCAGAGTGAAAGTAGTATTGGACACACGATTAGAAAGGCTAAAATTAGTCAGGAAACCAACAACCATAGGAATAGATACTGATAATCTAAAAGAAATTTTTAGTCAGTACGAAAATCTATTAAACAACAAGCTTCGCGACCAAGAAAGACACTCACAACAGCTAATAGAAACGGTACTAAGCTGCGCCAAAGAGGTAAGAGGTCGAAGACAACAAAACTGACATAAGGAACTTTCAAACGAGACTAAAACACTTTTAAGAAAAAGATGACAAATGAAAATGCACAGTAACATACATAGAGTAGAATACACCAATATATAAGACAATAAAAAAGAAAATTGCAGAAGACATTAAAAACTATAACGAAAGACTTGTATAAACTGCAAGCGAAAATGGGAATAGCTACAAAAACGCCAAGAAAGCCCTCATTATGGAAAAGAAGCAAATAATCGCTCTAACAATCAACAATGTCCGACTAACAAACAAGGAAGACATAACAAGCCTGGTAACCCAATTCTACAGTGACCTATATAAAGCTCCGGAGACATATAAACGAAAAAGATTACCCCAACCAGAGAATTTAAAGCTTCTAGAGTAGCCTGACTGTTCGAAAGAATGTGTATGTTTTGATTGTAATATCCCCCTTTGACATGCTTTTATAGCATAGATTACCGCCTGATATACTGTAGCTTTTCTTTCCAATGAAAGCTGTAACGCGCTTTGCTCCTAATTCACCAGCACCTACTTTAAAATTTGTCTTTGATCAATAGGTGTACCAAGCTAGGGTTTTGAAAAGTGGTGGTAATGGTTCATTTGTCAATGTATCACGATCGCTGCTTACTTAACTTGGTTAGTTCTGGTTAGTAACACAGATATGGACTGCGGTCTCAAGATGTTGTTTTAACCTCCTAGTGGCTTTTATTTTGTAAGCGCTGTATGACGTTTAGACCAGATAAATAAAAAAAACTCTTTTAGGTGTGTATATCAAAATTATTATATAAATACTACATAAAGGTTTTTTTACTATTTTTTCTTGTAGCCAACTTAAATTGAAAATTCTGTGCCGGTATAAATATAAAAAAACTTCATAGCTTTGTTATACAATTAAATAACAAAAAAGTAGACTTACTTTGGGCATGGACGCTCCTTAATAAAACGATAAATCAAAAATTCTGGTAGGAACGACTACTAAGATTGGTTGTTTAAAAATTACGAGGCCTCCAAATAAATGGATAACTCCGGGTCCAGCTAAGACGGTTACACGTGTTTAATACTTGTTGGGAATGATCATACCGCTGTAAGCCGTAAACACCTTTGATAGTGACGCAGCCACAGTGAATATAATCTTAATGAAACAAAGTTAAACTTAAAGTCTCAATTAGCTTCATCTTGTAAAGAAACTTTAAAACAGCCAACCTCAACACCGACAGGTTAAAGATGTTATTGTGCGTTATATTGGTGTATTATGCAGAAATATTCAGAAGTTGCTTACAACAACACTTTTATTGAAAACTGGCCCCATATTAGTTCATGGATATGGAAACTCGAATGTGCAGTCAATTCAAATCAAATTGCTAATTTCAACTTTTTTTCTTTTATATTGTACAGCAGTACTTAAGAATTTTTATTTATTTATTATGTTGCTAAACTGCGAAAAACTGGAAAAATACTGCTTTTCCCCCTTAAAATTACGTTTTTAGTCTTGGACTGCCCAATGCATTATGGTCAAGACTATAATAAATTATTAAAAAATAAAATTAAAGTTTTTGATACTCCTTGTATAATGTAATTTTTTTTGCACATTTTTACATTAATATATTAAAATCTTTTTCTTGTTTTTAAATTGTTGAAATTTAAAATTACAGAAATTATTAACAATTTTATGAAATATTAAAAAAATAAAGAAAAACATAGTTGTATATTAGTACTGTCATGTAAAATAAACACATATGAATTGATATAATACAGGAAGTATCAAAAAATAATTATTATGTTAAATTAATCATAATCTGGACCATAATTTTTGAGGCAGCACATTGGCGAAACTTTTGTTTACGTATTATTTTTGATAAAAATAGTTTTCATCCGGTTAGCAGATGGACAAAGGTTGCCTATTATTTCGATCCCCTATTATAACCAAAATTTAAGGTAATAACAAGCGGCTTAAAATTTGTAAAATGCTTTGGTCGCATTTTATCATCTAAAGCCGATAAAACTTTCAAAATCGTACTAAATATAAAGCTTTATTAAATAAATAAATGTTTGTCTATATTTTAAACCCCAATTTTGAACCGCACTGAATTACGTGGCATCTTCACATTCGATGATGCTAACTAATATAGCTGATTCGTAGCGCTGTTGCCAATTTTGATTATCCCTTAAATACGTATGTATGCGACAAGGTAACACAAATTGATTCGTAAATAAGCAAATTTAACAATGCGGATTGTTTAAGTGTAAGCTGTAAAGTTTACGACTGTCATTACTGTTAAGCGACTTAGCAATAATTCAGTGCAATTTCCAGTCCTTTAGAACTTAAAGCAAAATCTGTAGATTTAGTTGCCTATATAATCGTTATGAAATTAATTTCAATATTCAGAATATCGGGGTTTAAATTATTTTATTGAGTTTTTTTTGGGTTAAGTATAGGATAGCATGTTTACTGTGTAAGCATTATAATATTTTTATTTTAAAACAATTAAGATGACATATTATATTATAAGATGCCGATTTTGGATATTATAACATGTGCCTATCACTTCCGGTTTGACCGGAAACGACATCAATTTTGATTTTTTCAATGGAACACCCTGTATATTTTTCCGAATTTGGATTCTGCGGATCATTTCTGATATAATATCTATAGTATATCCTATACCTATCACTGCTTGTTTTTGAGAAAATGGCAATTTAAGATGTCCAAACTAGCGCACATTATGCAGTTTTATGGGAAAACAAAAAAATGTTGTAAACATTCATTATATTCAATTTAATTTATTCTGGAGACTCTATCTGTGGAGGTCATAATAAAACGTCTTCCGGCTTTACCGGAAGTGCTGCAAAAATTGACTTTTCTAATAATATTTCTTTAAAAATTTTAATGCAACACCCTGTATATTTTTTAGAATTTGGGGTCATTCCTGATATAAGATCTGTATTATATCCTATACCTATCTTTGTTAGTTTTTGAGAAAATGGCGATTGAAATGTTCAAACGACCGCACATTATGCAGTTATAGGGAAAACAATTTTTTTTTCTCAAAAACTAACAAAGATAGGTATGGGACTTAATACAGATTTTATATCAGGAATGACCCGTAGAATCCAAATTTTAAAAAATATACAGGGTGTTGCATTAAAATTTTTGAAGTAACGTTATTAGAAAAGTCAATTTTCGCCGCACTTCCGGTAAAGCCGGAAGTAGTTTTATTATGACCACCAAAGATAGAGTCTTTAGGAAGAATTAAATTAAGCATAATAAATTTGTATAACATTTATTTGTTTTCCCATAAAACTGCATAATGTGCGGTCGTTTGGACATCTTCAATCGCCCTTTTCTCAAAAACAAGCAGAGATGGGTATAGGACATAATAAAGATTTTATATCAGAAATGATCCGTATAATCCAAATTCCGAAAAATATATAGGGTGTTCCATTTAAAAAATCAAAGTTGATGTCGTTTCCGGTTAAACCGGAAGTGATAGACACATGTTATAATATCCAAAATCGGCGTCTTATGATATAATATGTCATCCCAAAATTTGAAACTCAT
This sequence comes from Listronotus oregonensis, assembly GCA_019359885.1. NCBI lineage: Eukaryota > Metazoa > Arthropoda > Insecta > Coleoptera > Curculionidae > Listronotus > Listronotus oregonensis. The sequence continues at coordinate 61,617 of JAHBCN010002947.1, forward strand.
ATGTTTTCATTTAAGAAAATAAAGAGCTGGGTAGTGATTTCGTTGTCACCCGGTATATAAAATTTTTAGGCCTTGCAAAAGGGATTTATGAGATTACATGTGTTGAGAAAGGGTAGATAGTGTATTGATTGTTGTGTAGTTAAAAAGCGCGGAACCTTGTTATAAATTAAGTTCTGTTGTATTACTTTTGGGATCATCTATTATAATTATGTCTAGTTATTTTACGCATTTAATAGTGCAGCAAAAAAAATATTTAGATATATTTTAAATTGTCTTAATTTTTTACTCTTTCTCCAGATATGTATGGGCTTTCTTCCAAGTAATATTTAGGGAAAATTTTTGGAAAAATGCAACAATGTATTTCATTAAACTAAATTATTATTACCAATATCAGTGTGTTAATCTGCAATTATCTAATATTTATAAAATTTTTTATTAACATACCAATATAAATATTTATATATTACCATATAGTTAATTCTTTATTCTAAGAGTTAAACATTTTATTTAGACAAAAATAAATATTCAAAAAATATTTTTTCTAAATATTTTATTTTATATAAATAAAATTAATTTAGTTTTAGTGTTCCAGTTAGAAGGAAAATCTGTGAATAAAGTTGCCTATATAAAATAATTTAAATACATATTTTCTGAACATCAGAGTTTAAACTATTGCATTTAGGCATCTTTGGTTACAGCTGAAGGTCATAAAAGTATAAGTTAACATGTTTGCTGTTTAAGCATTCTATTTTTGTTTTTTTAAATTTTAAACCAATATATAACAGAACATATTTAAACACAAATATTTAAAGGTTTAAAATAAAGAAATGAATTGCAATATTGTAAATTTTGTTGTAAAACTTCTTACCAGTATCAGTATGTAAATATACGGGTACAAGGTAAGCTCTTTTTAGGAGTTTAAAGATAACATTTTTTTTATATCAGACATACCAAAAATGCTGTATAAGAAATATTTTACTAAATATTTTACTTAATATAAATAAAATTAAATTAGAAAATTTATTTTAAAACAGTTATTGTTAAATAACTGTTTTAAAATGTCACGCAGTTGATTTAGCCCAAGTGTTTTAGCCTAAAAACACTTTTCCAACTTTTATTTGGCCGTTGGCAGCCTTTAAAAAAATTATTATTATTATTATTATTATTATTATTTTTTTTTAATTAAAATTAATATCAAATAAATAGCAAAGGCACAGTAAAGTTGAAGGTGAGTAGCAGAGAGAGCGTGCAAAAATGCCCTAACTCATTTGCCGGAGAGTAGGGGGGGTTAAACTGGGCGCCACTGCTTTTGGTGCCAGGCCTAGCAGAGACCTTCCAAGATTTAATTGGGAACTCTCGTTCAACTTTACTACCACTCAAAGATAAGAAAAATTTTACTAAACAATATTAACATTAGAAAAAGGAGACACTAGGCGAGCCAAATAAAACACTATATTTAAAACAACTAGTTAATATAATTTATTCTAAATTTGTAATTTAAAAGTTAAAAGTTTACACAAAAAAAATTATTCAAAATAAAATGGTGAATGCTGGGTTATAAGATTACAAAATTTAAATTTATAATTTAAAAGTTTATAAAAAATATATATAAATAATAAAAATGAAATGGCGAATGCGCTTAAATAACTGTTAAAATTTTCGATACTGATGAAAAGAATAAATTTTTAAATATAAGTCTACAAAAAAATATATAAAATATAAAAATATTTAAGATTACCGCCTATAATTATCTAATTAACAAAAATTTAATGACCAGATTTACCTAAAAAAAGAAAAATAATACAATAAAAATAAAAGAAAGGGGCCGCAAATAATTCACAACAATATGGTAAAAGTTCAAATGGTAGAGACCTAAATTCTCAATTAAAAAAAAATTATTATTAAAGATTGTTAGTGGGTTAATTCTAATGTTGCCTGTTTTGTCGATTCCAAGTGATGGCGGGTGTGCCAGCCACTACACCGTGAAGAGCGATGGTGTCCAAAACAACAAACAACACATTAACCAGCTAGATGGTCACTCTTTCTGACCCGTTCCAAAAAAAAACTTCCACCCAACTGATGGCCCCTCCAAACCAAAACGAAAACCGTTTCAAAATCAATCAATGGCCCAGCAGAACAATGGCCCGTCCGAAGAACCCTACAAAATTCAATACTAATTAAAACCCAATAAAACGTAAGATAATTAAGCGACTTTAAAAATCCCAAGAAAATTCCCTCAAATCCCAAAACTTTAAAATCTGGTGCTTGGTTCGAGACCTTTCAGTAAACAAAAAAAAAAATACTTATTAAGTAAGCAACGTTAATTAATCAAAAAAAAAAACAATCCCATTAAGTAAAGACAACATAAAATAAAATTGTTTCAGTAAACTAGTTTACAAAAAAAAATTATGCCCTTTTCCATTGGCACAAAAAAAAAGAACATATTCCCTAGCTACCAAAAGTTAATTAACAATCACTTAACTAGTGTAAAATAAAGGGTAATATATCCATACGATTGTATTTAATCGTAGGTAAAAGCCCAAAACATATTTATTGATCTTTATTTTTACTTGGCAAAACAAATAATAAGTAGGTTTTTGACTGATAATTTAAATAGTTCAATGACGATATATTTACTTGTTTGCCTTTTTTTGTCTAAAAAAACACTCTGTTGTAGAATTAGAAGATACCACAAAATAAAAATAACTTAAATATCATTGATAAATGATAATTAAATAAGGTAAAAAAAATAAATAACTAATTTTTGTTAAGTATAACAAAAGCCTCCGGCCCACTAAATTGACAATTTAAATAATAAATAGGTCTCGAACAGTCACCCAGATACTTATACCCTGAATAAAAGTCTCAAAAAGAAAAATTATGACAAGAAAACTTAGTAATTAAACTTTATTACCAAAAGAAGGTAATTTAACCCCAGAAAATTAATTAATACTAAAAGAAACAAATGATCTATACACCAGCGCCATCTAACGGCGATTTATTAAAACTTTAACGCTAATTAGCGTAGCCAATTAACGTAACTGTCAAAAAAAAAACAACAAAAAAGAATAATTCAATAAAGCTGGCGCAATAAATTGGCCACAACAAACCCCTTAAATTGGTGTAATTAGGGTAATTAATAATTAATTCCTACTGAAATTCGACCTGCTCAACGCATGACGTAATAAATAAAAAAAATTAATGAAAATCCCCTGAACCACCAGCGCGACTTAAGAAAACCCAAATAAATCTATTAATGTACCGTTTTATACGGAATAATACTCAGTTAGAAAAAGTCTAGAAGAACTTACCCAAGATGTTAAGGGGTATTTTCCACCAACACGTGATCCCTGTGGCGTTGAACTGCAAATCCTGCAATGCAGATTTCTTTCCCGAAACAGCCAAAAAGGCAACCAAATCAACAAAATTCACACAAAACCAAAGGTAACTTAAATCGGGAAAGATTTTTGGGAAATTTGCGGCACAAATCCTATAAAGATGGCTTGAATACCGTTAGCTGCAAATTCTCCTAGTTCTCGCCTTGAAGAATAACGTGAAAGTGGTAAAAGATGGCCGTTGGCCCTTTGTCCTTCTCAAAAAGCACCAGTGTGCGCACGCACAATCTAGGAATTTTCTCGCCTCTGAATCGGAACGTCGTTACGCATTTTGAGTTGCCTACCCACGCTGCCCAAATAACAATGTTAATTTTTTAGTACATAATACTACGAGGGGTAAAAGCAACGTAAAGCATAAGGTAGAATACCAAATACGATAGAAAAACAGAAGTAACCCGGCAATTACAATCAAATTTGGAGCCTATTGCCAAAAATAAACTGCAAAAAAAAATGAAAACCGACGTAGAAATAAAAACTAACCGTGACATAGTGTTCAAAGTTTTTTTTTAAATAAATATTTAGTTTTAGTTGTATTAAAAATTGACAGACAAGTTAGTCAAAAGTGACTTGCTTGTCTGATGAGATCCGATATAACTCGAAACCGGTTACAAGATGTCGTTATGTGTCCTGTGTTGCACAGATACCATTTTTTAAAAATATAAATATCATAAATATAATACTGTTAAAAACACCTTTAAAATATTCTTTTATCACAGTTCTTCACATTAAAAACCATCTTATAGATTTGACCATTTAAACCACACATCACATCAGATAACAAACAAATCATAGTTTTATTAGTTTAATATCTTTGATATGTTTTATTATACAAAAAATATTAACGTTTAACATCAGCTTACTGATAAATATAATATTATTGCTTGTTGCAGACATATAATGAAATTATGAGTTCGATAGCTTTATTATTTTTTATTTAAAAAATACTTATAAAGAATTACATTAGAAAATTATCTTTCTGGAAAATATAATATAATTGCTTGCTATAAAAATATAAGAGTATTTTTTTGGTAAAAAATATTTATGAATAACAATTATTAACATCTAATAATTCAGAAATAGGCATTATTTTACCGATATTTACCGCCACTCTATAAAGTCTCTAGGGTCCTCTGTGATCGTTTTTTTCTATTTATTATATTTTAGGTTTTGCAAATTATTTTAAAAATAATTTTCATTATACTATGATGAAATATTTTTTTATTAAAAGCTAATTTGTGAGTTTTATAAGTAATTATAAAATAATTTGAATTTCTTTTTTGAGCCAAAAGGTATTGCTCCCCTTTTAATCTGTGTATTTTGTGAGTATCCAAAATAAAACCTTTTTTACTATTTCCATGTCTAAAAAATAGCGTCCAACTCTAAGCTTTCTTGATTGCATCCTAAGAAAAGCTCTTCGCCATATTTATAATCCCACACTTACAGAAAAGCTTTCTCTCTTGCTCACCAACAATGTAGATGTTTTATAAGGTATTTAAAGGGATTTTTCTCCAAGAAGTTAGTCAATATAGTTTCTTATTTAGCAGCTACCACAAAGCATCAGAAAGTGCAGTTACATGCCATATGGAGAGGTTTCAAACTTCTTACTTTGTTCGGTTCTTTATCGGTAGAATGACTAGGCTGTGAAACTCTCTACGTACAGAGATCTTTTCTTTGTCTCCTATCTTAAACTTCGCGTTTAAAACGATTTTAAATAATAAAAAAAATCCTAAATTACTTTTCCTTTATACTTATTTATTATTATTGTTGATCCAAAATAAACGTAAGTTAGTATTGTTGAAAAAATAATTGGATTATATGTTTATTTTCTGCTGATGTCTCCAGTTTTATTTCTTTAAGACCTGTATAGGAAGACTTAACACAATTAAATAATCGCTTAGTCAGCACAACATGGCAACATTGATTCTATTATTTTCCGCTACCTTGGCAATTCCTGCTGGCTGCCTCACCGAACCGCAGAAGCTTACTGCTGTTCCCTTATAACCGTCGTTGGAGTTCCAATTATACATTTACTTAAATACTCGATTAGAGACTAGCAGTAGCTTATGTTTCAAGTTACTTCGCGGTTTCTAAGTTTTGGTTAATAAAGTACACTGCTGTTACTTTTTAAATTTTCTTATTGAATGTTAAAAGACAATAAAAATTAGTTAAAAAAACAGTTGCAGTAAAATAATATGTAAATAAAAAAAAAGTTTTTGATTAATTTGGTCATTAGTTTTTATAAAGTAGTTTAATTAAAATGTTTATTTTTGGAAATTAATTGATTTAAAAAAGAGCATTTTTTAAACCATTTTACTTTATTGGAATTGTTTTGTCAGTAATGTAAATATTTAATATATTTTACACTTACCAATATGTATTAAAGCTAGACTTTGACAGAATATAAACATTTTGTTTCTTAACATTTATCGTTTTTTTAATTTTTTTTAATTTCCAATATAAATTGCCAACTTCTCATACAAATTAAATTAATTTGATTGTTACTAAAATAAAATTTTATATTAGATTTATCATCATCATCATCATCATAAGCCCAATTGCATCCACTGCTGGACATAAGCCTCTCGTAATCTGTTCCACTCATAGCGGCACTGCGCCGACTGCATCCAGTTCGGTGTGATGCGTTTTATATCATCGGTCCATTTTGTTGGCGGATGTCCCCTACTTTGGTAGGCCTGATTTCTCGGTCTCCATTCAAAAATTCTTCTGGTTCATCGATTATCTGTTATCCTTGCGATGTGTCCAGCCCAGTTCCATTTTAATATAGTGATTCTATGGCATCCGCAACACCGGACCTTCTCCTTACTTCGTTGTTTAGGATTCGATCCCTTAGACTGACGCCCAACATTAACCTCTCCATAGCACGCTGCGTTACTTGTATTTTGTTTACTATCTTCTTAGTTAAAGTGAGTGTCTCTGCTCCATATGTCATCACTGGCAAAACGCATTGGTCAAATGCTTTTCTTTTTAAGCTTATGGGGATTTGCAATTTAAATCCATCTTTAAGGTTACCAAATGCCGCCCATGTTAGGCCCAAACTTCTTTGGATCTCAGTTGTTTGATTGTCTCGGTCTATAAGAGTTTTAATGACCTGCAAGTGATCGTTTGTACCAAACCCCCACGGAATCCAGCCTGTTCACGCGGTTGATAACTGTTCAGTTTATTTGTAACTTTTTTTGTTATTATTTTCACCAATAGCTTGTAGAAATCGGCAATATTATTAATTAATAAATTAGAAATTATATTTATCAAAATGTTTATTGTACTGCTCATCTTACCATGAAATTTACATTTTAATTTAAAAGTTGTTTTTGTTTTAGATTACAGTTTATATTTTAAGTAAATTTAAACAGTGTTAGATTACATAAGATAGCTACTGTCCTAAAAACTAAATGTGAAACTTCGAAACTATGCGTATTTCACCCCATTGCTATTGCAACATAATTTTGCGTATATATTTATTAGAAAAAAAAATTTAAACATACTTAAAATTACCGCAATAAAAAATCTGCACCAAACATATTTTTTTTTTCAAAATTTAATCCTGCCATTTTATAATAGAAAATCCTTATTTTTTTTTTAATTGCTGTTTTATAATAAATTAATTAGCACTGCCTTAGCTAAAGTGAGATCTCGTCGTTTTATAGTTATGATTCAAACGTACGAAAAAATAACAAACTCCCCTATTTAAAATTGTTAAAAGTCTATTGCAAAACAAATAAGTTAAGTATTATAGTTTTAATAATATTTTCACCACAAATAGATGTCAAATAAAATATACCTATATTATATTTTATCTGTGACAATCATAGTTTGGTTAATTAGGTAATATTGTCTCTATCTCAGCAGGGAATTCATTTAGACATAATTTGTTTTCTTAGTTTAATTTCAGTTTAAACTTGCACCGCAAAATAGGTAGGTAAATTTAATGTATAACGTTTAATAGTTTAAATTATTAATTTGTTAGATAAAGCAAAATCTTTAAATCAGTTATAATATGCACATAATTAAATTAAAGTTTAAAAATTCTAGAAAACAACACGCTTTTATAGCAAAGCGAACTCAAAAGTAGAAAATAATCAATTATAGTAAAAAAAGGATGGAATGCTTGATATTAAATGTTATAAATTATTTTATTGGTAGCTATTTACAAAATAAGAGTTATTATGAAAATATAGTAAATTGCACGCAATGCTTTTTTACTATAATTGATTATTTTCTACTTTTTGGTTCGGTATTTTCTTATTTTTAAGTCCCAGAACAACATCAAAAGTAATCTTAATTAAGAGCCATAATTTTTAGTATTCTTATATTTGTCAATAAATTTAATATGGCCATTGGATCATAACAAAATTTCATATAGAAAAGGAAAACCTCATAGATAACCTAACATAAGGTTCAGTAATAAATCCTTTCTCCAAAAATAATTATTTTGTTGCCAATAGCCCGAATTCTTGTTGAAAGCGTTTTGTGTTATTTTGGCCTTGCGCATTCGCCAAGTTATGTCATTTTGAGAAAGTGTTTTTTATTTTTTCTTTATTCTGATGAACTTAGTCAGATGTTATAAATTAATTTTTTATCTCTATACAAATTTTTATGTTATCCTTGAAAATTTGAAAATTAAGTTTAAATTGCATAGTAATTTAAAAATTTGTCTTTAAAAAATATAACCGTGGGATTTTCAAATAAAAAAAAAATATGCTTTATTGTCTTTAAAAAATATACATTTTCATAGAAAAAGCGTCTTAGGGACTAAAAAATATCCATATGGTTTATAAATTAATAAATATATATGTATAAATAAATAATAATTAAGAGAGAAAATTATAAAAAAAATTAAAATTATACAATTAATTAAGAATTACAGTAATAAAAAAAATATAATACATTTGACATTGACTATTACAAACGGAGATTCCAACATAAATGAACAATTACTGTAATCAACGATTCTTGTGAACTAAGTCACAAACATAATCACAACAATCTTTATGCACCCGACAAAGTGTCTGCATAAATTCATCCAAATTATAATATGCCTTCACTTTCAACATTTTGTTAACTGATTTTTTAAAGCGTTTAATATCTTTTATATTACTTAAAGAAACCGGTAGATGGTTGTACATTTTTAAAGGTTCATATATTATTGACTTTTTTGTAAGGGAGCTTGCAGGTATTGGAAGTCTTAATTTATTTAAATTGCGTTTATTATAAATGCTGCATATTTCATTGTCTTTATATTTCTTGTGAATAAGCATGGTCGTCGCTACTATAAAAATACAAGGCAGAGTCAAGATTTTTTCCGTAAGGAAATACGGCCGACATCGACAGTGTTCTCTCGGTAGGATTCTGCACATGACACGTAAAGCTCTTTTTTGGAGTACAAACACTGATTGAAATAGCAGCCTACTACAGAAACCCCAAAAAGGAATTCTATATCTTAGGTGAGATTCTACCAATGAAAAATAGACAGACTGTGCCAGTGACCGTCCCAGCTTATTGTAAATCACCCTGACCGCATAGCAGCCAGAAGCAAGTTTTATAATTAATTTAGAAACATGTTCATTGAATTTTAGGTTTTTGTCAATATATATGTCGCAGCCAACTAGCTTAATTAGCCGTTTAATCAACAGCCTAGCCTCTTTACTAAACAGCGCCGTTCAACTAGCAACCTGAATGATATTCAGCCGTAACCTTTGTTACAGCATTTAGTAAACTGGCTGGCTAATGCTTAGGCCAATTGTACGACTTAGTGACCATGTGACAGAAATAAAAAAGATGAAACATTTGACATAAAAAATTCTTCATTCAATAAACTTAAAATGATACATATTACTGTTCTGTGAAAATCATGAGATCAGATATGGTTAGTTGTGGTTAGTTTTGGTCAACAAGTTTTCGATAGAAATTCGCTTTAAAAATTAAAATGTTCTAATCACTAACAGCTATATTCACATTATTATTTTCACTACACTCTTCCATTGCACTATTTCCCATTAAACTTTTGAAAACACCATTAAATTTGTTTGTTGACGCCATATTCATTGACAGTTTGGAGATTTTCGGCGCTAGGTGGCAGAAAGTGGAACTGAAAGTGGAACTATATTGAAATGAACAGGCTAGGCAAGTGATGAAACGTCATCGATCCAAGTCATTCGCCTAGCGGTTTGATCAATTGGCTGAATATCATTCAGGACGTTAATTGAACGGCGCTGTTTAGTAAAGAGGCTAGGCTGTTGATTAAACGGCTAATTAAGATAGTTCGCTGCGACATATATACCGAAAAATTTGGTCACAAATTTATTTTCTAATACACTAGTTTCAATGGGTATATGGTTGGTTGAAAATTTAAAGGTTATGATGTTAGTTTTTGCAATGTTAAGACAGAGAGAATTCGCATCGCACCAATCCTTCAATGTAATTAAATCATTGATTAGGGAAGCAATAACATTATGCAAGTTTAATCCGCGCCACAGAATAGTTGTATCATCTGCAAATAATGTGAACTTTTCATCTATACCAATATTATTTAAGTCATTAATACAAATCAAAAACAATAATGGTCCCAGGACTGGTAATGCTAAATCTAGGGTACGAGTTTACAAATATATTCTAAATGGAATAATATTTTAATTTTCAATGTTGCTTGTTACTTGTAAAAATAAATGTTTTAAAAATGTATGTTACGTCGGCGTTGACTGCACATTGCATTGAGTATTGAACTACTATTTGATACTTTCCCGCAGGCTTCGTGAGGCTGTATTTGTCAGCTATTATTACGCATGCGTGTAGGTTAAGACATAATATATGAAAATAATTTATTGTCAATTTACAATCGGACACGAAACTAAGCAGTGCGGTCCGTGTCGCACGAAATCCCTCCGGAATGAAAGTGTGATGTTAAAACAAAACTGGTTTTAGTAACACAAAAGGCGCAAACAACTTTATTAAAAGACAAGATTCGATATTTTTGTTTGAATTTTAAAACTAATATTACGGACTCGCAGACGCAGGGTGTTAAGTTGACCAGCAGAAGCTACCACAAATTTTAACACTAACCAACAAAATAGAAACCTATGCTAATACACATTGAATGGAACTTTGGATTTGTGCAAAGTGTTTTACCCCTCTTTTTATTGCATTTTGCTGTAGAAAAAAAACATAATTTTGCTTTTATATCTAATAAAATAAAAAAAAATAAGCGTATTGACATTTTTTAAAAACCAAACATGTTGGTTGCAAATGCAAAAACTGCAATAAAAAATGGTTTTTAAGCAGTATTTGGAGCACCAAACAAAACTTTTTCCAAAATTCGATTCTGTTATTTTACAGTAGGAGATCCTAATGTATAATTGTATTTTTTTAAATTTGATTCTACCATTTTATATTGGGCAGATCCAAGGGTCAAATATGCCCTATATAAAGTGTGATTATGGCGATTTATAGTTTAATATTTAAAAGTTAGTCAATAATTAGCTTTTCTTATTATTTTGGAGAAAAATTCTATTGAAGTTTATTGGAGAGCATGCAAATCTACGTCCATTGTAAAAACTTTAGATTTTTTGGTTTCACCGTTTAAGGGTTAGATTTTTTGATAATAATAAAGCACTAAATTTCAAAATAACAACGATTATTTACAACTAACTGGAATTTTATCGTTGTTTATAAGAAAGTAACTACTTTAAAAAGTATATTAGCAAACTTGCAAACGGTGTAACCAAAAAATCTAAAGTCTTTACCATGAACGTAGATTTGCATGCTCTTCAATAAACTTTTAAAAATTACAACTGTTGTCCACTGAAATACCACCGCAGCCATATTTTTTTAAAATATTTTGGTTCTTTCCATCACGGCATTATCTTCTTATTGAAAATAGACCGTTTAAAAACGAACGCCAGAAAAGGAACTTCGTCTTATTGTTGCACCTTGCCTTAATTAAATTTTGAATAATTGGTACCACGAACTTAATCTGCAATTCCAAATTGAAAAAACAAAAAAAAAACATCGAAATCAAATGAACGGTTGGCGAGGAAGTCAATTTTAAAATTGGGGTCGGCTGGTAGTGGCAGGTTTTTTGTGGATATACCTCCATTTAAAATTGTGGAAAACTCATTATTTTTTTAAACTAATACAGTTTCAGTGATAATATAAAAACACCACGCCATACCCACCTAACTTAGTAAAAGAAACCAATTTTGTGTCTCCAGCAACCGCTTCGCTTGTTTATCTAGGCAGAAATTACTTGCAAGTTTTCTTGAAAAACACTATTCCAACTTTAAGCCTCTACTTACATCTTGCTGTTTTTTCCCAAAGAAAAACTGTAATTTGGTAATAAAAAGGAAGCAATAAAGCTCGAGGGGAACAAAATCCTGGCAGCGTACTATTATCCATTCATTCCTTCTTTTACTCACTCTCGTAGTTTCGTCATTCTATGACGTCAGAGGCGCCGTGGGGGTTTTGTTTTGATATATTCTCTTATCTTAGTTACTGATTTTTATTTATGGCAAAGAATGCGCCTGTTATAAACAAGATGGATGTTTAGAAAACATGTAATATTTTAAGGGAAATTTAAATTTATTTATTTATTCTAAGAATATATTTTTTAGTAATATTTACATACACCCTTAAAAATAGTTATACTTTTTGCAGAATACTGCAAAATAAGTAATGTAAAGTATATGTTTTTACTATTAGCAAATAAATAGACCTATAGGAGTAATTTACTACTTGCAGCCCCCAGTATAAATATTTTTGAATAAACCGTTAAAAAAACTGGTAAAAATAACGATATTCTCGGGCATCACAAACATCAGACAAATAATTATTTGTCTTTGTCAAAACCGCTTGCCGTTGATAGAAGAAAGTCAAGTCGGGCGAGATCTAAGAATAGTTTTTAGTATAGTACATTTACATAATTTAAATCTTAATTATTGTTTAGTTTACATTTTTAAGTTTCTTTTCTATCTTAAAAACGGTGACCGATTGTCACGAAAACATTGATGATGTTTTTAAACGGACCCTTCTTGCTTGTCTGACGAGTAACAAGTTTATTTCCCAAACAATTTTGTTTGGGATGCATATATTTAAAAAAATATTTATTAAATAGGTGTTTTTTAAAACAATAAAATCCACATATGAAAACATATACAAAAGAAAATTATTAAATATTTATAAACGTATACAACACAAACCATAATTATGCTTTTAGATTTTTTTAAATCCTGGGATTGTCCAAAGTGTTAAAGTGAAGTAGAAAGTGGTTTATTATTACAGACCTTAGGCCCAGTTGTATAGGTTAGGATAACCCTGAAATTTAGAGTTAATCTTCGGATTTCAAAAAAAGCGGGTTGTGTAGCAAAGGATTAACTTCAAATTGTGGGTTAACCTAGGGTAATCCATAACTCGTGGATGGAGTAGAGATTAACTCACAATCCTCAGGTTAATAAATAAAAATGGAGGCGTTCGAAATATTTGAGGATGTACTATTCCATGAGGAAGACGATTTATGTTAATATAAATATAATAGAAAATTCATGTAGAGGCCGATTTTTTTGTAATCGTATGGATATCATGGAAGTTTGGGTATACTAGGAGTTTATAAATGGGTTTAGAATTTCGAAAGCCTCCGTGGATGTACTTCTCCAATTGGCGTACATCTTTAAAGAAATACCAACCAGTAAGTAACTACTTTTCAAGAGGAAAATTAAAAACATTCATATTTTTAATTTTCTAACTTAGGAATCATGCTTTCAAAAAATAAAAATTGCAGGTTATTGAGGTTATGTTAAACAAATTCCTCCTTTACTTCTAGGAGAAGTTAGGAATATTTTAATAACCTTGTGACCGAACCCCAGAGGTATACAACTGTACAAACAGAACTATGGATAAACCTTAGGATTAATCCAAGAATAAAACCTAAGATTAATTCAAAGATTAATCGTGATATTAACCTCAACCTATACAACTGGCCCTTAAAGATTTAAAGATTTAATGAAAAAAGGAAGACTTCTACAGGCGAAAATTATCACATAAAATTAGAAATATTTTTTACCAAATGGACAGTTTGTGAATGCATTGCTTGTTAGAATATTTATTTGCAATAAATGGGTTAATATTAATATTAAGTATTCCATTTTTTCTTGTATAAGAACAAATGGACATTAAGATACGTACACATCGAAAAAACAAACAAGAACAAACCTCAGCAAACAAACGTTTTTCTTCAGTGTACACAGTTAAAACGGCGAACCAACGTTTGCTTGTTCTTGTTCGCACATATTCCAGTGGACGTCGGTACATCAAAGGGAATTTTTGTTTTTATGGTCATCCATAACTATTCCAACTAGTTTGAACAAGAGAAAAAACATTTGTTGCGCAATGTAGACAGAAAAAGCGAAAATAAACAAAAAAACACATACAAAGAAAGTAAACAAGAACGAATGTTTGTTTTTGTTGTTTTTTCGGTGGAATATAAAGAGAAATAAATTTTGTTCGTTGTCATCCATAACTTTTCCAACTGGTGCAACGAGAGTGAACAAATATTTGATTGCTCTATGTAGACAAAATAACGCAACAATAAACAAAGAACACATACAAACAAGGTGAACAAGAACGAATGTTTGTTCAGTGTTTTTCGGTGTACATACTTTGGAATATTTTTTGCAATGAATGGGTTAATATTAATATTAAGTATTCAATTTTTGTATAAGAACAAATGGTTATTAAGGTATGTACACACCGAAAAAACAAACAAGAACAAACATCAGCAAACAAACGTTTTTCTTCAGTGTAGACAGTTAAAACGGCGAACAAACGTTTGTTTGTTCTTGTTCACACATGTTCTAGTGGACGTCGGTACATCAAAGAGAATTTTTGTCATCCATAACTATTCCAACTAGTTGAACAAGAGTAAACAAACACTTGGTTGCGCTATGTAGACAGAAAAAGCGAACAATAAACAAAAAACACATACAAAGAAAGTGAACAAGAACAAATGTTTGTTTTTGTTTGTTTTTTCGGTGTTTACATACCTAAAGGGAAATAATTTTGGTCGTCGTCATCCATAACTTTTCTAACTGGTCAAACAAGAGTAAACAACTATTTTATTGCACTATGTAGACAAAAAAACGCGCACAATAAACAAAGAACACATACAAACAAGGTGAACAAGAACAAATGTTTGTTCTTGTTTTTTTTTTGGTGTCTAAATACCTTTATACTATATATAGGAAGGTTATACATCATCTTGTCCTTATTTTCCGTTTTTTTTTGTCAAAAACAAAAAAAATATTTTATTGTTGCAATCATTAAAGTAACTTTTCTATTTAATTTCTTGTCCCCAGGTTTTTAGGACTGCATTTTCACGTGTTTTTAAGTATGTTGATAATACGTTTCATATACAGGGTGTTCCGAAATAAAACGCAATATTTTAAGGGCTTATTGTTCTTCCAAATATATAAAAAGTTTTTAAAAAACATGCCTCGAAAAATGCACTCTAGGATAACTAGAGTTCCCCGAAGAATAATTTTTAAAAATTATTATATTGACTTTGGGGCCTATTTTTTAAGAGATTTTAGCCATCTTAGGGTAATTTTTTGTTTATATAAACTTTTCTTATATATAGTGGGAAATTCCAAAGGTCCTAGAAATATTACCCACTAATTTCGGGACACTCTGTATATAAGATTTATATATTATAACATATATATTATAAAATAATAACATAAAATAAATGCTTGATAATAAAAAAACTAGTTTTCTCTCACAAAAAAAGAAAACATTTTCGGCGCCGCTGCATATCAAAACACATAAAAACTTCCAAAACTTCCTGCTTTCGGAAAGCACCTACAACGCCCTTAGGGCCGCCTATGAGGCGCCTTCACATCGATTTCACCGAAACTGGTTCAATTATTATCAGTGTATTTCCTCTTCCTTATTTTGGCTGATAAATTTGTAGGAATTGAAGCTACGAATTGGACAGATGCTTATCACAAAGACTTTTAGATATCATATTTATTTAGGATTTTACTTTGTTTTGATATTTACGGAATTGTTCAGTGGTATCCGATAATGGTTATAGATATTCCTTTTATAATAAACTGAAGTATTATATGAAAATATTATGATAAAGGTTATTTTGCTAGAGGTTTATTTTTAAGCATGCAAGGGACCTTAAATAGTATATTATTTGACGAGCAAATTATGACTTTTATTTACAAGGCGTACTTGCCATCATATGTGAGTAGAATAGTATGCACTGTCCATAACTTAAAATATGGAAAATCGAAAAACACGCACATTATATTTTAAAAAATTATATAGTTTTTTATATTTATGCTTTAAATAACTCGAGGAATTTTAAGAATTTTTTATAATAGTATGTCACCTAATTATGTTTGTATCAAAGTCATTTGTGACATGTCGTCATGAAAAAATAACTATTAGAAAAAATTATTTATTATTCAAATAACATTTTTTAACTTATTATATATCTACTTTTGGGGCTTTAATTTGTTTTTTGATCGATCTGCAAGTTTGTAAAAGTGAATTGCTAGTGTGCACTTACTGTATACCCAGATGTTTATAATGGATGTCAAGAAAAGAAAAGCGTATATATATATATATATATATATATATATATATATATATATATATATATATATATATATATATATATATATATATTACAAAATTTAGTTATTAAAAGACAAAATTGACAAAATAAAAAATAATATAATTCTCAGAGATCCCTTGTAAAGACTGCAAAATGTGTACATTGGGCAAATAGTCATATCTGAAAAACACTTTAAATGCCCAAAATACGACAAAAAAACAAAACAGCATCCCACAAATCACACACAAGAACAAACATACAAATACCCAGTAACAAAAATTCTTGACTTCAGTAACACAAAAATTCTGAAAACTGAAAGTAATCCAAAAAAAAAAGAGAATTTCAGGAAATGATATGTATACAAAAACGAAAAAATACAGTAAATGCAAAAACCGATACAAAAAATTTAAGCAAATTATACTACAATCTACTCAGTTGATTTCTAGCATATTACGTAACTATTAAATTTAAATAATAATAAAAATAATAGTATGAAAGTCATTTGTGACATGTCGTCATAAAAAAATTATTAGAAAAAAATATTTTTTATTCAAATAACATTTTTTAATTTATTGTTTATCTGAAAAATGGTAACCTACTTGTTACTGTTTTTTTTTTACTTTAAGGGGTTTTTTAATTTATTTTTTGATCGATCTGCAAGTTTGTAAAAGTGATTTGCTTGCGTGCACTTCTTACTGTATACCACAGATTATATTGAATATATATATATATATATATATATATATATATATATATATATATATATATATATATATATATATATATATATATATATATATATATATATATAATTATATTTATAATAATATAACCAAGCAACCTAAAATGTCCCAAAAGAAAATTGCCACACAAAGAATTTTTAGGCCCCCCAGAAAAGGATTTTTTTAACGTAAATTGCCTTTTTTTAAAAGAATTACTATAATTCCTTTGGCATCAAATTGAATACCTATTTAGGTTCTTGGAATTGTTTTAAAAAAATAACCATTTAAGGAGCAATTTTTCCAAAAAGTTTGGCCAATTTTTTTAAACTTGAAAAAGGGGTTGGAAAGTTTGATCAAAAAATCCTTGTCTCCAAATTCCCAGTGACCTTTAAGGCTGATTTTGGGGAGGTTAGGGGGGTTTTTAGGTTTTGTGCCCCTGGAGACTTTTGATCAGCGTATTGAGAACTATTACTTTGCAAAGTTTGAAAACAAACCAAACCAAGGGAACCCTTTTGGTTTTCTGAAAACAGTTGCTCTTAGACACCTAAATATGGTATACATTTTTGACGCAGAGAAAATTATAGTAACTTCTTTTTTAATAAACGGGTCAATATACTAAGTTTAAAAAATTATGCCATCTAAAACAAGTGGGTTAGGCCGTCGCTGGCGCCCTCTACTAGCAACAACAAAAGTATGGATAAATTTAAATTTCTCGCCTCCAAGAACCCTCAAATCCCCAATTTTGTACCCAAAATGTCTTTAAGTTAAAACTATTAAAATCCTGTGTCGATCGGACATAATATTTTGTAATTTTAAGGTTTATTAATTGAAATATCATCTATGAATCTAGGAGAGTACAAGAATTTTTATTTCTTTTAACAGCTCATCAATATAATTTTTACCTGAACATAAGAACTTTACACTAGGTATAAGAAAATTTGTAATACAAAAATACAAAAGGTAATTTATTATAGCCGCTTCTACAGATAAATTCATTTCTCGCGCGTCAGAGGTTTGTAATAAAGTCCGTATATCCTGCCCTTTTAAGTTAAAATGGGGAATGGAAACAAAAGCCAAGTTTTATTACCCAAGGGTAATATGTTACACCTTTTGAAAAAGTTTTCCACGTAGGTTTTACAACTGGAGTCCAGGGGCTTGATAATTCTTACCAATTTTATTTGCCTTTTTTTTAAAAAAAGACAAAAAAATTTCTTTTTGACACAAGCCCATTTTTACTTTTTAATTTTTCAGTAGAAATGCAGGATTTCAATAAAAACGTTAACAAAAAAGCTTCTTATTTCCAAATAACAACCAAATCGGCTATTTATAATATTTGCTTCAAATTTCCATTTTTTTTTTTCTTGGGAAAGTCAAAGAAGGGGTGAGGCCCAAAATACTTACGTACCGTGGATGTCTAAAATGTGGTAAGAAGTTTATTCACACGAGATTTAATACCAATAAATTAACTTTCGTAACGCAATTTTTAATTTGTTTTAAACTTTTACTATCAAAGAAAAATGATTATGTTTGATGGTCTAACAAAAAAAGCTTTGATAGCATTGTTTCATCCCTATTAGTGTCTGTTTTAAACTCAATGGTTGTACGATTACCTGTTTGAAACTCACTAAACAAATTTTGGCGACATACCGCGTTGAAAATTGTTAGGCAGTTAACATACTGGTTTATTTTGGCGAGAAGCGGTAGCGTCGGGAAGGGAGACGTCAGTATCTACGTCATTACTTTTACCCAGTTACCCCTCCCACTAGTGGGGAGCGTTAATAATGGTTATATCAAATTAAAATAATGAAGGATTCGCGGCTTTTCTATTGTTTTGGTTTTTGTCACGTTTTTTTGCTAAGGTTTACCAACTATTTGGATTGCAGTATTTCGATTTGTTAATTAATTCCCAAATGGATGAATTAATGGAATTTATTTAAATTAAAGGGGAAAAGATTTACTTGTTATATTTGACTTGAAAAAAGCTAATATCTTATTGAATGGAAAATTTGGTTTATATCTTTCTTTTGCTTATTTTTAACTCGCCAAAGACCTTACATTTGGACTTATACTAAAAAGTGTATTAAAAATTAAATAGGAAAAGTTGCAATAGCGGGAAAGGGTTAAACGGAAAAACTACTCTCCACCAGTAGTTAATAACGGTATATCGCGAAAAATCTTTACCACCAAAATGGATTACCAGCACTTTTGTGAGCACAAACTTATGAAGAAAGTGCCACAATAGAAATTAAAATTTTGGGGACTTTCAAAGCAAATATTACTATTTTGTCGGATTAAATAATATAGTGGGTTCATTTTCATAGTCCAGAAATGACGAATTTTTTATTAAAACTTTTTTTCCCCCTTTAAAAAAAAGGGAAGAAGTTCCACAAACACTTTTACCCTTAATTTTTCGGGGGGAATCAGAAGAATAATTACCAACTTCCATATATTTTAACCCTCAAGGCATGTAACCCCAAAATGTTAAAACAGATTATTTATAATCGTTATCAATTGGGCCTTGGGGGGGAAGTTTTCTAAAATCTTTAATTAGCTAACTTTTTTCTACTCATAATCTACCTCCTTGCTATATTCTATCTTTATAGGACAAGTAATTTTCGAGATTTCGTTATTAGTCAGTGTATGTATAAAGAAAAAAATTAAGGAGTGGCCTTTCTCTTTTAAACAGAATGTTTTAAAAACATGGCATACCGCCTAATGAAAAATTTCTTGGCCGAAAATAAGACAAAACAAATTTTTTTTTTAACATTTTTGTTACTAATATGGATCGGTGGCGTAGCTTTGGCATTTTATCAATTTTTTGATTATTATTTCGTTAAGTTTTTTTGTTATTACTAATAATAATAAATTTAAGAAACAGTGCTTATTATCTGCTTTGTTTTACATTAAAAGGTGCTATTGAAATACCCTTAATAACTAAATGCACACAAAAAAAAAGAATTTTCAAAATAAAACATAGAGGGTTTTTTAAAAAAATATTTTGTTTAGAAACCCTGTGCTATTATATTAAATACATGTTTTTGTTATAAATATTTTAAAAGTCTTAAAACAAAACATAAATTTCCTTAGTCGATTTATTCATTTTAATACCATTTTTTTCAAAGTAAAAATACCATTTCTCATTGGAATAAATGAGTCAGTAAATTAAAATCATGTAAAGTCACAATTTTAATTCAAAGCTATTTGGATTAAAATAATAAGATATGAAAATAATTAATCCAATTTTAAAATTGAGAATAAATATAAACTCTTGTTTTGTAATATAAGTTTCACTATTTTAGCAACGGATTCTTTCAGTTAAAACCCCTTTCTCTCATTTAAAATTTCAAGATCTCATTCCAAGAACTTCTTGATTTTAGTAATATACCATATCAAAACCAGAAATAAGTGCAACAACATCTGTACTAGTATATGTGAAATAGAAAAGATAGACATAGTTAGACGTTGCGGTGATGTCCGTGACGTTTGTGTCTCCTTTCGCGTCTAGTGGTGAGTTGTGGTTAGTTTACTAGTATTATCGATACGACCTTGTGTGTGAAAAATTTTAAAAATCTAAATCGGGGAAATTTTATGCTGGTAAGTATTTTTCATTATTTAAATATTATTTATACCTCTTTGTTTTGGGACTATACCTACTTAATGTAGTGAAATAAAAACTAAAACAACTTCCCAACTCCTCCAAAATTGATAAAAATCTACCAAAACGTTTGAATAATTTTTGTACTGGGGCCGCCATTATCAATAAAGGATAGGCATGAACCACAACGACGCCGACGTTATTAGATAAATTAGGGTTAGCACCAAGGTAATTAATAATTCAATGATTTTCAAGAGACATTACAGGGGTTGGAGAATTTTAGGAAAATTATGTTAAATATAGAAGATTTTTACCTTTTTAGAATATTTTTTTATACGGGGTGTCTTTTTGAAAGGTCTTTACAAAACGGGAGGCATATTCCTAAGGCGAAAAGAACTTTTACAGACACCCTGTAGATAATTTGCGGGGGATAAATGGAAACCTTTATGACATAAATTGGTTACGAAATTATAGTTGGCCAGGCATGAGCTTTTTCATTTTTTTAAAACCTGCACCTCTGGCAGATTTTAAAATACAAAACAAATTTTGAAAGTGGTAAATTATTAAATTTTGGTTGTCGGTACATACAGTCTGTTTTACTTTACTTTTTAGGTAATCATGGAGATACTCATTTTAAAAGGGGGAAAAGTCAACCACCAGTTGTTCAAGTTGAAAAAGAGTTTGCCCCAACCTTCTAAACCGGCCCATATTACATTTCACCATAAAAAAACTGTTTGCCGCAATTGAGGTATTTTATTTTTTAAAATAAAATTTTCTGTGTTAAGTTTCCAAATATTAGGG
>JAHBCN010002948.1:0-82670 GCA_019359885.1 Listronotus oregonensis
AAAGAAATGTAACCTTGTAGTTTTAGCAAAAATATTTTTTTAATCTTGGCCTAGCCCTTTTGATAATTCAGCTAAAATTATTATATTGAAGCCTACAAAAAAAAAACTAAAAATAATAAATAATTGAACATAAACAATAGTTCATATTTCGTACATAAAAAAAAATTACATAGGCAAAAAAAAAACATTTTAAATGAAGTAAAAGTACCTTTACAAAATGTTTCCCAGTTTCGTCAACGTTTTTCGAGTAGCGAAACAAGGATATTGCATTTACTGCAACAACTTCCTTTAAACTACTCCTTTCTCCATTTAGGTCTGGGTAAAGTTATTCATACGGGACCTGTACAGTTTAACATGGATTCCGAAACATGCTCAAAGACCCCAGCCAATGTGAAGATGTTCGATACAGAAATCGATGATTGCCCTAAGCGCTTTTATAGTATGTAATCTATAATTGTTGCTCATGACGAAATAGCAAATATTGCCGCAGATTTCTTTGATAAAACCGACACACGACGGCCAACCTCCAACACACAGGCCCAATGCAAATTTCTCGGTCTAGTACAGGCAGTCAAGCATTTCACCTCCGAATTTTTTATATATGCACCGATTTATTTAAATTTTTGACAGGTGATAGATTGATGGTCGAAAAGCAAAATCTATATGGTGCTGATGTGCGCAACCACCCCTGGGGTGGATGCCACCCCTTCTCGGGAGTGGTCAATTTTTTACCCAAAATACCCTCAGAAATCGATAGATAAGCAAATTTGAAGTAAAAAATGTCATTTCAAGTTTTTTCGCCAGATCAATAGTTTTTGGATTATTTGCAATTGAAAAGTACAATTTTTCGTTAAAAAAACCTCATTTTTAAATTGTTTTTTACGCATAACTCTGTAATTATGCGTTTTATCAAAAAAAGTGTAATGGACAAAAATAAAGCTTATAAAAATACAAAAAAAAATTGAGCTATTTATGAAGATCTTAAAGTTCTACCTAAGGCAAGTTCGAGCTGCTTGAAGATCTTTCATTTTACGTACTTAACCTCAAATAACGGGAAATGGGTACATTTTTCAACAAAAAGTCATGGAATGTTTTTTAAAGAGCATAAAAAGACCTTTAAAATGAGCACCAAAAAAAGTCTTTTTGATCAAAATTTCAGTGAGATATGGTGTAAAATAGTTAAAACTAAAAAAATCGTAATAAAACTAATGTCATTTCATTCAAAATCAAAATTAAACTTATTCCTCGAGTTTTTTTGTGTTTTCAATTATATTGTATGGTTTTGTATTTGTTACTTGAGATCTAATAGCGTTTTGTGTTTTAAAAATAGTACGAATATTACCTTTAGGTATTACATATTTGTTGAATTTTATTGAATAAGCCAGAAATACATATATGGTAGAAATATACTTGTAATAGGTCTATTTTGTCTTAAATTAAGTTGTTCAAATTTTAGAAAACATTATTTGTTTATAAAATCATGAGGATAATTACTTTGAACTAAAATATCTTTAAAATTTCTTTTTGTTTTCTTTTTTTTTTTTGATCAGAACAAATTATTTTAATTCTAACAAAAATATTTTTTTGATAGAATTAATAGGTTTTGCCGAAAAAATTAGTTTAGGTTATATAAAATTTTAAAATATAATTTAAAAAAATAAATTATAACTTTTAAACTTAATGTATAGTATTTGTTTTTTATTAAGAAAACCTATGGTATATTAATTAAAATATATTTGTTATAATCTTTGTGGGTAATTAATAATCCTAATAGGAACTAAATTAATTTAATATATATTTTTTATTTATTTTTGCTTTATGCTTATACCTTTATTTTTTAAGCTTATGTAGTTGTAGTAAAACCTATTAATATTAAATCTTAAATTAATGAATCTTAATATTTTTTTTTATTCACGAAAAAATACTTCAATAAAATGCAAAAAATATATAACCAAAGCAATAAACAAAATACCGGGTTCGTTAACACAAGTTTGTTTAGACTGGTGTCTGTTAAACCGGTCAGAATTATTGATATTGACTTTTTTGTATATTTTAACTTACAATTAATAATAAACCTTGAAAGACAATTTGTAATTACATACAGGACCTGTGCTCTGACTTTTAAGCAAAACCCTTTAAAATAAAACTTGTTTCACGGTGTATATTAAAGCAAATTATTGTCTAAGTGGTATTTTGTTAAAACCATTCTGTTTTACTTTTATTTATAACTTTTATTTAGGATAATTTGTATTGTAACTGCCAAAACTAGTAATTTGCTTCTAAACAGTTTTTATTTCAAAATAAAAAAATATGTTTTAATGTTCTGGTTAAATAAATAAGCTTTTAAAAATTTTACATAAAGGAAGTTTTTAAATCATTTTCATTTTTTTTTTATTATGATTTTTACTTTTGGACTAGAAATATTGTATGACCTGTTACTTTTAACATATTTAAAATTAAAAATTATCTTTATTCAATAAGAAAACACCATGATACCAAATTGTTGTTTCTTGTCATACCCCTATCATAAAATAACATTTTCTTTTGCCAGAGTAAAAAAAAGAGCACTACTACATATTTTGTATTCATGGAGAGGTAAGCAGTAAACACACTTAATCAATATTTGCTATTAGACATAAGAGAATTTAAATATAAAACTTAAATATTTTGTTTAAAAGAAATCCATATGAACGCCTGTAGAAAAAAATGCAGACATCTTAAGAGTCCATTCGCGCCGCGAAAATTGGATCCAATTTGGGGTTTGGGGCGTAATGTTTTTCTCAAAAACGGTATAAGTTATCGATAATTTTCAAAAACTATATGAAAGCCAACACTTAAATCTAGGCTTCTGCTGTAATAGTTTTCTAAATTTAGATTTAGTTTTTAATATTTCCTTGAGTGAAAGTCACCCTAAAATCGGTTATGTTTAGATAAAATTTTCTCTAAACTCAACTCATATTTTAAAAATCCATTACAGCAGAGGCATAGATTATTTCCTTACCTTTAAAATGGTGTATAATTTATGTCATTTAAGTGAAAAATAGTAACCGAAAAACGTTATCTCCTGTAGGCTTGCAATCGGAAACAACATCGCATCGATACACCGAATTTGGAAGAAACTAAATAAAATATAATATTTTCATTGCGGTTATACGAAAATTGTGGTAGTGGGAGTTTGTTAGTCTCCGCCCACCGTCTCCGTGTCCTTTCGCCCGACCCCTAAGGTGTAGCGTAAATGCACTCTTAAATGAATAATTAACAATAACCAGAATGTGTCATTACTTGTAAAAAGCAAATATTATTAAATTACTTATTCATTTTTCTACTCCGCAAAGGAGAGAAATCATTATGTACACAAATCTTTAACACCTTTCGGGAATGACGTTTCCAAAAAACTACCATTTTTCTGGGTAATCAGAAGCCTAATTATCAACTCCATATTTACAACTTCAAATTAAATAATTCCAAAATGAAAGTGGGTAAAGGTCGGCCTGATGATGTTTCTTTACCTATCTTTTTTTAGCCTTTATAATTAATTATAATGTTAAAATCTTAAGAAATAAATGTTATATTTAAAAGTTTATTTGATATTTATAACATTTATTTATTAGAATATCACTTTTATTTTATTTATTAGAATCACACTTTAAAAATACATGTTTTATTTTAACGCCGAAGGTATTTAATACGAAAAATAAGAGACATTGTTATCTTTTAATTTACTTTACAGTAATATTAAAAGCTTACAATGATTAACCAACAAACTTAGTACATTTATGCAGTAAAAATCATATGGTCTCTTTTCGTACTGCCCGTAGACCGTAGATGGGAGGTGGCCGAGGCTACGACTCGCGTCGTAAAGAACATACATACGGATCTGCTCCGACTATTGGCAATATTAAGATTGGCTTTCCTGCTTCGATATACAATAAAATGTTTTTCTACTTGCGTGCGCAAAGTACTTACTTTGCGCACGCAAATGAGTGCGCAAAGTTTAACTTTGCGCACGAAAACTCTTTGCGCACGCATTTTCGTTCTGCATATTTGCCGTATTTATGGTCGATTTTTTAATGTATTAATAACTTCTGGATGAAATAATATTAAAAAAAAGGGTTCTACATATTCTTTTATTTTGCTTTATTGAATTTTAGATACATTTGGCGCTTAGTAAATATCCCATATTAATTTTCTTTATTATCATTTTAATATTTTTATATTTTTTCATGCACCATGTATTTCATAGACACCATGCTAAACAATAAAAAATCAAAGAATTTTTCTTGTTGCTGCAGCAACCAAGTACAAACATTTTCTAATGTCACGGAAGCATCAGAAAATTCGGTAAAAAATTTAAAATAAGTTTCTAAGAATGGAGGAAGAATTGCCAGACGATGTTTTAAAAGCCGCAAGTTTGGCCAACTTAGAGCTCCTGCGGCAAAATCAAAAGAGAAGTACGAGAAACAGTATAATTCATTTGAAACATGGTGTGAAGAAAAAGGCGTTAGAACTTTGAAAGAGAAGGCACTTTTAGCCTATTTTCTCAAATTAAGCAAGGAATTTAGTTTAAATACTTTATGGTCGAAATACTCCATGCTGAAAACTGTTTTAAAGATCAAAAAAAAATGTAGATATCGGCAATTTTATAAGTAAGCAGCATTTATTGGGAAACAAAATGTAGGCTTTCGGCCAAAAAAGTCAAGGGTTTTATTAAAAGAAGAACTATACATTTATTAATGAAGCACCTGATGAAATATATCTTTTTATAAAAATTGCGACCATTTTCGAACTTGCTGGCGCCTGCAGACGAGAAGAACTCGCAAAAATGAAAAACATCCGACATCGAGGACAAAGGCAACCTAATTGTTGTGAAGATTCCAGACGCAAAAAACTATACCTCACGTACTTTCGTCCTGTCTGAAGAGATCAACGACGGAAAGTATTTGTTCTTATATCGGAAGTATACAGCATTACGGCCACCGACAACACATCAACGGTTTTTTGTATATTTCAGAAGTTGAATTTGCACACAACAATGCGTTGGGATCAATATATTTGGAAAGGTGCCTTTCTGAGATAGCAGCATTTTTAAAGTTGCCGAATCCAGAGCTATATACCGGCCACAGCTTCCGGCGATCTTCTCCAACTTTACTTGCAAATTCCGGAAAAGGACTCATAGATATAAAGCAGTTAGGCGGTTGGAAATCGACAACGGTAGATGAGGGATACATTGAAGAATCAACAGGCTACAAAAAGGGGTTAAGTAAAAAAAAATTAAACTGCAACAAGCCAAAAACTCTCAAGAAACCAGATGAAATGTCCTGTTCCACAGACGCTGTTTAATCAGCTAAAACACAAGATTTCGTCTTTACATCGAGCAGAGAACCATCATCGACGTTCCTAAGAAATCATTTGAAATCGGCCATAAACCTTCAACATGCAACTAATTGTACTTTTAACATTAATATTGTTATTAATAATTAATAATAGTTTTTTTTGTATTATCAGTTAAAATAAAAATTTAATTATTTACGTTGGATTTTTAATTTTTACTGAAATATTCGTATATTTCTAATAATCATATTCTTTAATAAAACGCTCGTAGAAAAAGTATTCGCAAGTAGAAAAAGTATTGTTTCTAATACTTGCGCAAAGTGACTTTTCCGCACTTAAAGCTTAGATCCAATGTCCTCATGATTCAATCTGTATACGCGATAAATAACCTTTCAAAAACTTTAATTTTTCATACAATGTACAATTGTGTCAAAACTTCTATTTTTTTTTTAACAAAAGCGAAGGTCGAGCATGGTCCTTAGGACGACAGACAGACAGACCTACACGTATATTAATAATCTTTCACCATCTTTTTTTTTAATTAAATTTCGTTTGGTTCAGATGACACACTAAGTATAAGTTGTTCCAAGATGGCTTTTTTGCAGTTTTGAGGTCTATTATCAAGTGAATAAACCGCAGTCATCCTCTAAAACCTATCAATAAATGATCAGCGCATAATCAATATTTATTGTTTAAAAGGGCCTACTGAAAAAGATTGGTCCATTTTTCTTCGACGGTCTATAAGGTTCCAAAATGTCACAATATTGAATTAAAAGCAATTTGTATTGAAACGGTTATTTGCTTTCAGTCATTTATTAAAGTTCTTGCTTTTAACTGGTTCTCTTGTAAAAAGTGTTTCTCCACTCCCAAAAAATCTTAGAATAAACGAAAAAAAATATTCCAAAATTACCATTAAGGAACCTAAATTAAAATTACGTGAAAGATTTTAATGAACCCACATTTTTTTCCTACGTGCTACATTTTTTTAATTTTGTGAAGAAAATATCTTTATTAAACACATTTACACAACTGTGCTTTTACAATTTTTATATGTAATTTTATTTTTCTGTGGTGTTCCCAAAGAAGGCAATAATATAGCGCCCAGCATAAATTTACTTATTTCTTATTTGACTAATTTTTAATCTAATCCTGAGTACTTTAAACCCTACTACTTTTAATTCCACTTTAAATTCCAATTTTAATATTGGTTTATATATTTTTTGCCCCAGTATGACAAAATTTCTGGAACAAGAAACCGTGATAGAAACGAAACATTCTTAGTGAGAGAAGGGCATTGTCTCAAACTTTAAACCAAAAAATAAATAGTCTCTTATTTCGACGAGACGAGGCGAGAATCGAGAATCTATCATCTCGGCAGCTTTACTAATGATTTAATTATAAATGCTGCAACTTCTCTCCCTATTTGCCAGAAGTTGCTTTCTTGGACCAATACAGGAAAAGCTCTTTATTCGTGGGGTATAATATGTTCCGTAAATATGCCGCAAATCAGACACTAGTGATATGGATATGGTAATTTATATAGTGATTATTTGGAGTTTTTGACCATATTGATTAATTATTATCTTTAGGCTTGGGCAATGGTTAAAAGAATTTTGTAATTTTTTTTTGCTTGGCAGTTTTTAAAAGCTCCTTCAATTCAGACTGATATTTAGCAGTAGCATTAGCAATTTGCCTCTTAAAAATAAGACTCTTTTCCATAGACGAATTAATTTTCATAAAAAAATCTTAAAACTCATTTGCCATTCTTAAACCTTCACTAAAATTTTTCAAATTAAATTTTACGTGCTTGTCAAAGCCTCTTCTTCAATGGGCTGTTAATTACCGTTTCCCCCAAGTCGGATTGAGTCAAATCTATATCTTGCGATTCAAGCAACTTCTAAATGTCACTTGATTCTATCTGTTCGAACCCATCTCGTTCCATTCCATTCGCAATTTCGGCTATTAGTTCATTTGACGACGCGTTTACAAAGGATATTCGGTTAGATACCTACCTACATATTGGAATCCTGTGGATGTACCGATGTACCGATTAGATCCGCGAATAAAGAAATCTTTAGCCGCAAATATAGAAATTGGGTCGCAATTTTTTAAACCGCGAATAGTGAAAACGCGAATGAAGGAAGCGCGAATAAGGAGCTTTGACTGTATTAAATTTGTTCTTTCACAAAAAAAAATTCTTTATAAAAAATCAATTAAACTATCAAGAAACGGCTTGACAACCCAAAAGTTAATGTGTGTTAGTTGACAAGTGTATTATGGTAAATAAATATATTTATTTTTTCCATTACCCTAAACGCTGACATAAAAACCTATTTCCAAAATTATTCGTTTATCTGATATTAAGTTTTTTATGGAATAATAATTAAAGCATTGCCGTACCATAGGCACTAAGTTCATTTTCTAACTTTTGATATTTAAATTAAACTGTATAAATAAAACAATTTTAATATGTTTTGGCGCCATCTCAACTGTATCTTGAAAAGCTAGTATTTCGTAAAACACTTGTAACATTTTTGTAAAAACATTGGCGATGGTGTAGAACCTTTTTGAGAAAATAGTTTAAATTTTTGGTTTTTGGTACTTAGTGCCTTTGGTACGGCAATGTTTTAATTTATTTTCCACCATAGTTTATTATCTACCTATTATTAATGGAAAATTTAGGCTTCTAGGGCTTTTAAATTCTTGCTTTACGGATTTCAAACATCTGGAGAGTTTTCAGTTTTTCCCAGCTATTCTTCAGGAGAAATAAAGCTTTATTCAAACAAACATTTTTAAATTTAGGGCTGCCATGACAGTTGCAAAAAGTATAATATTCCTCAAGCCTTTTAAAAAATGTTTGGTCTCTTAATATCTGATATTTTAAAAAAGTCAAAAAAAAAATTAAGAGACATATTAAATAACTGCAATAAATCGTAAGTTATAAAATCATTAGTGAAATCCAACTAGTTTTTAAATGATAAAAAAATTGAAACTGATTTTTGTGCTTACCCACTAGTGCTACGAATTTTAACTTGTTCAAATGAGAAAAATTTCTGCATTATGCTTTATGGAGAAGATATGTCATATGGACAATCAATTTAATATTGTTTGTTGAAATCAGTATAATAAAGATTTTGTAAACATTTTAAGGATATGTCATTTAGTTAAAAAAAAAAATAGAATTTAATTTAGTATTAGGAAAATTGTGGTAAACAACTTAGTTGTACTTTACATGCTGTTGTTTTAAAACATTCTAACTGACAAAGTTGTTTGTGTACAACTAAATCATTGCAAATAATTGAATGCAATTTTTGGCCAGCAACAAAATTATTTATGTTAAACAGGCATTAATAAAGGTTTATATTTTTTTACTACTTACCCTAAAAATAGTAATAAATTCTATATAAATATATATTCATTAATTTATTTTTGAACATATTAAATTCATGGCACATAGGGAGCAGTATAATATTTTTTTTACAAGATGCTTTTTTTTGGGCTACTGACCCTTTTATTCCCTTGGAACTTTTTTTCTCCGTTTTTTATTAGAAACGTTTTTCTTATTAAACCTAATATTTATTTTACTGCATAACCTTTTGCCCTGTTACTTTTTTTAGGATTTTGCACCGGTTAATAACATATCTGGAAAAATACGTTAAAATGCTGAAAAAATTCAGGACACAATTTATGATTTAATTTTTTTTCTAATAGTTTTTGTAAAAATTAAACAAAAACTGCTTATTGCTACATAAACATGTTAAAAATATTTAGTTTTTGTTTTTAATTGACTCCAAAAAAAGGAGATTATCAATTCGTCACATATGTGTGTATGTAATGTTATTAAAAATGCAAATTTTTTACATATGATAATACAGCCCCAATAAAAAAATATCCGTGGGTCAGACCATGATATTTCCATGTATTTTTCGATGCTGAATCCGAATCCGGCCTTAGAAAAGGCACTACATGTCAAGGATTGGCCCATGGGCCAAAACTAACCTAGAAGGGGTAAAAAATGTTTTTTAACTTAACCAAGGTATTCCAATGTACTTTTCAACGCTAGTCCCGAATTTGTGGTCAAAAAAATTTTTTCCCCCTCTAAAATTTACCCTTTAGGATCAAAACTACCTCCCGAAAGGAGCGGAAAATCGAGTTTTGCACGCCGGAATCGCAACGGTGGTATTCTCATGTACTTGTCAAGGGGACCTAATTTTGGGATTTTCGGATAAAATTTTTTAAGTCCCGGGGGCCCCCTTCCCCAAAGGCTAAAAGGTAAAATGCACAGAATCCACTTTACGGACGAAGATAATAAACCCCAAATTATATAGTTTCATTACACTTTCAAGCTGACGGACAAATTTTTAAATTACTTACGTAAAAATGCATATTTTTTCATGATTTTGATGACTTAAATTTCATATGAATGAAGGAACCTGTAGCTATAATATCGTGTCACTTTTTTTTTTTTTTTTTGTTTCTATAGAACAGGGGCCCCCAAAATTAGGCCCCCGGGGCCCAAAATCCGGCCCGGGAAAAGACCCCCTTAGCATACTTGAAAACCCTTTTTTTAGAGAACAAATAATTTTTATAAAAAATTAAATTTTTAGTTTACTGAAGAAATTTTAAAATGTTGAATAATTATTAATATGACATCTACATTGATATGGTCATGGGCAAACCCCCGCTAACTCATAACATTCTTGTATTTATTGTTATTGTTCTTGTGATAATTTGGATAAAGAAACACAGAATTGTAATGAGTAAAGACATGTATAATATGAAAAATTTAACTTAAAAGATTAATAATAACAAATTAGGAAATGAATTAACTAACTTTTTATACATTTTAAATAATCACATAACTTATAAAAACATAATTACATATGAAATACTAATGAGATTTATGTAATTGAGATTTTCCACTGACAAAGTTTGTAGTTGTGGATTTAATTTTATTTTAAATTATTAAAAGAGATTTAAGATGCTCATCAGTTAATTTCGATCTGTAAACATTTTTTGTGTACTTCTTTTAGAAGGCCTACACAAATAAGTAGTACCAAAAACAGAAAACAGACCACGAGCAAATTTATGCAAATTATCAAATTGTGTCAGTGGAAGACTCTTTTAAAATTCCAACAAAGATGAGTTTTGATATTTGTTCTTAATTATATCACTGCATTGTAGAACAATCATTTCCATTTGAAGTTCCGGGGCTAGGGTTTCAATGTCGTATCAAAAGGATTCTGAAAAAAACTTAATTTGATTCGCAGTGGCATCAAAGCCCCGAGAAACGAGTATCAAAATTTATCTTCAAAGCACTCAAAGTTTCGATTGCAAAATCGATAGGAAACTCAGTCTCAGTAGTGTGGTTTAATATTTCACATGTTTTAAAAAAGTGAAAAACATTTACTTGAGTTGGGGGATTAAAAAAGTCTCAATTTCTTCCGGAATGATTTGATATTAGTGATAAATTCCCGGAAGATGCTGGTTTTCCCGAATCCCAAATTCAGTTCGTTCACAAAAGTTTTGTCAAATCAACTTGAATGCTAACTTCCACAGCCATGCGTTGTTTTGTAATTCAGTAAGAGGGCGATGCTTTTCATTCAAAAAAATTTTGATCACTGCTGGAAGTTCAAAAAAAACGCTGGGACTTTCCCACAACTAAGCCAGCGTACGGCAGTATGATAAGGAAAGTCAGTTTCTCCAACCTTCAATAAATTGTCGGAATTATCGGTGATTCAGCCCAAAAGATCTTTATAAAATTAACAGTTGATATGACTGGTTTCAGAACGTCAGACATATCCAAACTTTTCCGCAAAAAGACTGTTGATAAAAGATACAAAAGACCAATGGTTTTGAACCACCGTCATTTTCTACAGCCTTTGACACAAGAGCGACCACTCCTTTATCTTTCCCACTCATGTTTTTGCCTCCATCAGTTGTAATACATTTTAAGTTTTTCCATCGAAGGTTCTTTGATTAATGGCCATTTCAACTCCTTTAAAAATATCTGTACCAGTAGTTGTCCATGAATACTATACATATCAAGAAGTTCTTCGTGCACTTCATAGCTTTTATCTACTTTTCGAATATAAATCAACACCTGAGCAGTATCTGACACATCCGTTGACTCATCCAAGGCCAAAGAAAACCACTCAAAATGTCCATTTTTGTCGAACAGTTGAGAGGATATATTTTCAGCGATGTTTTCTACCCTTCGAGCCACAGTGTTTGCTGACATACTGACAGTTTTTAATAAATTTACCTTTTCAGGGCACATTTCTATCGGTGAATGGTTTTCCACGTTTTGCAATTTCAAGAGCCACACGAAAGCTGGCACGAGTTGCAGGCTCTTGTTCAGTTTTGAGTTTTGTAAATAAGATTGCTGCGATTTCAATCCGGCTGCATAGCTTCGAATTTTTCTGTCCCAAACTTCCTGTATATTTTGAGTAATTTTGAAAATGTTTTGTTTCAAATGACGTTTAATGTTATATTCTTTGAGAACGGCTATGCTTTCATTGCAAATCAAACATTGCGCCTTGTTCTGGACTCAATTACGAAATACTGAATGTTCCACGATCTTTGAATTTTCTGCATTCCTATCAATTTTTCGCTTCTTTTTCCTCTACTAATTCCACACAAAAGCAACAATTCAAATCAAAATACTGTTAAAAGATGTCTTAAACTTAAACACCACAAACAGTTTTAAGGAGGTATGCAATATTTTATTTAACAACAGGTCATAGGAACTGACTTGTGGTTGCGCCACTAGCCTTCTTATATATTCCAATTACTGCCATCTAGAAGTGAGTGGAAGACACCAGAACTTTCTCGAACCAACGAGATTATTCTGTACGTGCTATTAGCGCCATCTGTTAGCGATAGAAGGTACTACCTATTTCCGCTTGTGTCCACCAGATGTCGTGTCACGTTACTCCTCATGGCCCGTACTCTACGACTAATCTAGAAATTACAGATAATGACAGGAAAACTAATAATATGCAGTGTTGCCGTTTTGCGGACTTTAGTCCGATTTGCAGCATTTTTTAAATGTTGTGTACTTTTTCGGACTTTTTTTTTCATCAGTGGACTATTTCACTTCTTACCACCGGCAATAATTATAATATGGTTTTGGCCCTCGGAACTTACTGGAGTAATCAGTATGGCCCTAAGCCTGGAAAGTTTGGAGACTCCTGCTATAGAATATTAAAAACTCGAGCCAAAGTTAGTTTTTGTTTGATATTTTGAACCTCCTATCAATCTGTTCATATTTTTTTATAAAGAGTAATTTTACCGAATCCTTTTGAATAATGGGGCTTTGTAAGGTGTTGAATACATTCCGAAAGATTCGATAAATATTTTTTATAAATTTTTATAAACAACATAACGTGTCTTAGGGCGGTTTTTTTGAATTTCCAGAGTTTTCAAAAATGCTCGGGACTATCGGGAAATAATAAAAAAATCAGTCACCATATCGGCTTTCAATAAAAACCATTTAAAAGTTTAGATTGTTCCCTTTTCGGTGGCATTCTTCTTTTTTCCAAGTTTTTTAGTTTTCCAGAAAATCGAGAAAATTTTCACCTCAATGAAAATTCGTCATTTTTTTCTGATGATTTTTGAGATTAACAATTGTATCAAACTAAAGATCACATTCTGACCTTTTTATTTCATTAAAGTACTTGATATATATTGATGAAAAGATTAAAATCTAATCTTTAGTTTTATACAATTGTTAATCTAAAAAAATGAGCTTAAAGAGAAAGTAATAATCAAAAAAAAAAATGTGGAGTTTTCATTGGGGAAGAATTTTCTCGATTTTTCAAAAAAAAACTTGGAAAAAAGAGTGTCATCGAGAAGGGGACAATCTAATCTTCCGAATGATGTGCATTGAAAGCCGAAATGGTCCTTGATTATCAGTTTCCGATAGATCCGAGCATTTTCAAAAACTCTCAAAATCCAAAAAATCACCCTAAGACACGTTGTTTATAAAAATACACAAACATATTTATTGAATTTTTCGGGATGTATTCAACACCTTCCAAAGCTCTATTATCCAAAAGGATTCGGTGAAATTATCTTTATAAAAAAAATATGAGCAGGATGATAAGAGGCTCAAAATATCAAGCAAAAACTAATTTTGACTCAAGTTTTCAATATTTTAGAGAAACAAAAAAAAAAGGAAAAATTTGTCCGTCCGCTTGGAAGCGTAAGTAGCTTACGGCGCCTTTCGAGATGCGGGATAGGTGCAAAAAATACGCGGCGCATTTATGGCCGGTTATCTCAAAAACTATCAAATTTTTGACAAAAATTATTGGAAAAATTTTTGCAGGTAATGAACTGCTCTTTTTTTTTGTTTAAACATGAATTGCCTAAGTGTAATATTTTGGGAGATATCGGCCAAAATAGTTAAAAAAACGGATTTACGGGCTCTTGAGGGCCATTTTTAGGCCCTTGCGGACATTTTTTATCTATGATATTTTCAGAGTACACATTAATACTTGCAAATTAAAAAAAGTATTGTGACTGCCCCACCTGATCTTCAGGTTTGGGGTTTTTTCCGGACTTCGTTTACTAGACTAATAAAATTAGTTTATATAAATTCCATCTGGGTCCAGTTATTTAATTTTATCTTGTCTCTTTTTGCGTGCTTGTAATTAAGTTTATGCTTTGTTTGCTACCTTTTAATACTTTTATTTTTACTTCTGTTTCTTGCAATTATTTAATTTTTCTTCTATGTTAATGCATTTTATTAAATATCTAGTAATGAAAGTTTTTATTTGTCTAATTATAAATTATTTTTTTTTTTTGGAAATTTTAAACGTCAGGAACTTTTCGTGAACATAGTTTTTTAAGATAATTTGTGTTTTCTTTAAACATACATGGAAATTTAGCAAAATGATGACGATTTACCGACGAAAAATATTATATTATGGTAACATAAAGAGAATACAAATGAAGTGTCTGGTTACCGTTTAAACTTCTATAAGCTCTTGAGAATTCTGGAAGACACATTATTTATGAAAGACAATAGAAACTCCTTTTCAAGCATCTTGCTTGTTTGTGACAGTCTGAATAGAAATGTGACAAATAAAATATAAAACAGAATAAATGTATTTGAACACAAGTCAGTTAACATTGTAATGATAGAAAAATTAATTAACATTTTTAAAAATATATTAAAAAAAAGAAGGTTTATAGACGAACTTTTTAGGATAACGAAACAGTTTAAACTCTAAAAGGGGTAAAAAATATTAGTAGCGTCAATAAATACATAAAACTGCCAAAATTTGGAAATCCTCAAGAACAGCTCCAATTTTAATTAATTTTTTAAAATTATTTGTTTTTCCGTATTTTGTTTTACAAATATATTTATTGTTTAAACAATATTTATGATATTTAAATGGAACATTTTTTTTAAATCGCTGTAGCTTTTTAAATATTAATTTTCTGTCATTTTTTCACAAAATCTTTTTTGTAGATAATTAAATTTGCCACAAAAATAATTTTATAATACTTTGTCGTATTTTTCATACTTTCGAAGATATCGTAAAATTTAATTTCTGAGAGCGGAAATTTTACTTAATTTCCGGAGTGTTATAATTACTTATACGATAGTTACATAAAATGAACATACATAACAAAATTAAAAATGTATATATTTCTTTAGAATTAATACAACTGAATTCTTTAGGATTTAAACACTTGAAATATATTCTATATTAGATACTTAGGAAAATATCAGAAAATTTCAATAAATAAAATTTTATGAAGAGTTATTTATCAGTATTTTTAAAATATTTCATTAAATTTTAAAAATTCTCTGCTTTACTCATGCATACAAAAAATATAAAATTTA
Organism: Listronotus oregonensis; assembly: GCA_019359885.1. Classification (NCBI taxonomy): domain Eukaryota; kingdom Metazoa; phylum Arthropoda; class Insecta; order Coleoptera; family Curculionidae; genus Listronotus; species Listronotus oregonensis. Next base: position 15,188 of record JAHBCN010002948.1, read on the forward strand.
ATTTTCGTTACTATTTTGCTTCGCAGTCACTTCCACTGCAAACACTGCAAGCCGGTAAGCAATGAAGGCCACTTTTTCTGCAGCCACATGCTGAACCGCATCCTATTTAGCAGGAGCAAAATATAATTTTTAAGACGGTTTCAGGTGCTGCTGATTGCGTCATTTTTACTGGTTTTAAATAATCGTCTGTTTGCCAACGTCATGCTTCAAATGGGATTAGAGAATTAATTTTCCATTGCTGGACTTATAAGTAGACTCTTTTGATATGTTGCTTTGCAACCTTCTCTGTCGGGGGTAGTGAATGAAGTTGTACATTTTTATCTTTTTAAGTTAATGCTATGAAAGTTTTTGGCAGTTTTATTATCATACATTGGGTAGTGAGTATACAACTTACACCTTAGTTGAAAAGTATTTCATCAATTTGATTTTCAATAATAAAATATTATTAAAAATTTAAATAAAATAATTGTCACCCTAAATATAAAAGACGGGGGCAGTATCACATCCAGTAAATGCATAAATAAATATAAAAAATGTTTTTTTAATAGTTCCATATTTACTTAATATAGTTTTTGTTTGATAAACTTGTTGTAGGGCATTATTTTTAAGTAGTTTAAAAAACATTTTTTTATCATCAGGTGCTAAGAGTCTACTTACAAGTCCCTGCAGCACCTGAAACCGTCTTAAAAATTATATTTTGCTCCTTCAAAACAAGATGCGGTTCAGCATTAGCTGCAGAAAAAGTGGTCTTCATTGCTCACCGGCTTGAAGGGGTTTGCAGTGGAAGTAACTGCGATAACCACCCACCATATGAAGAAAATGAAATCTCCGATACGCAAAATAAAAATGAAAATTATGTTTCATATTTTTTGTTAATGTGAGTAAGGCAAAAAAATTTAACATTTAATAAAATATTTAAACATAACTGATAAACTACTCTTCATAAAATTCTGTTTGTTTAAATTTTATCATATTTCCTTAAAGATCTAATATGGAATATGTTTCTCAGAGTTGTTTAAATCATAAAGAATTATATAATTTTTTTATTTTCTTATGTTTATTTATTTTATGTCAGTGTTATATAGCAAATATATTATAAGAAATTATAACAGTTCGAAAATTAGAGTATTTCTGCTCTGCCCCCTCCAAAAGGTTCCTGATTTTAAAAAATATGGAAAAAAATTATTAAAACAAAATTATCAAAATCGGAGCTGTTCTTAAGGACTTCCAATTAAAATACTTCATTGACACTACTGACTCTATTGACTTACTAATGGGATGTTAATGTGGGGGTATAGCGCTTGTTCTTTATTTTGCTTTTAAGGATTTATAACATAACTAGTAATTTCTTAAATATTTTAATATAAATGTTTTAATACATCAAGGTACATTTTGCAACTATTATATTACTTTTTATTCTGGGACAGTCCACGAAGGCTGGAGGCGTAAATACAAACGTTTCGTGGGTGTCTTAAGTGTGATAAGAGGTAGTATATTAACTCGGAACTTAAATATTTGGATATTTAAAGAAAAGGAAAAGCTTTTGCAGGCAGGATGGGAACAAGTGGGAACTTCGGAGCCTCTCAAGTTGGACTGTAAAGGATGTATGAGATGCACTATTACTTAAAAGTCCTGTATAAGAGACAGGCCCAGGTACTGGCTTAAAACTTTAAATATTAGAGTGGAGGGTTTTATTGTCAAGCTAGTACTAAGCCTTGGGGAACCCCAGCAATAATTTTGCGAAAGCTGAAAGAGTGACCACCTGATTATGTCATTAGCGTAGTTCTGATGGTTCACTGGCTATAACAGATTTCCTTGCAAACTTTTTCATATTTTTTAGGCTAGCAGAACCACACTTAAATTTTGGGTTCTATTTACTCCATATATTGGGGGTTCTGTTAAGACTACTTTACTATCATATTTTAAGTTTTTTCTTCTTCTTGTTTGCTTAAAAAAAAACCGTGGTTTTGTTTCTTAAGGTTAAGCTGGCTGAACTTAGTTTTTATATTTTACAATAACAAAACATTTTTTAAATTTTGAAGTTTTTTTAAGGCCCTGTAACTACCATACTTTAAATTTTTTGCTCACAATAAAGTCACATGGAGCAATATAAGATCTTAATTTTTATAAAAAAAATACCATTAGCTTTTTTACATTATAAACACGATACCACTTAGGCTTTATGATGGCTCTTTACTAAATCTAGTTTTATTATTGTTAATCGCTATATTTAGTACCTAAATATAAACCAACTTAACTTTAAAGTTTTGATAGTTTCTTTGTTGTCAGTATTAAATTAGGTTAAATATCTTCTCATAGAGCCCCCGTCATAAACTAAATAGCTATTTGAAAAAGAAGTTGGGGTAGCTAGAGATTAAGGGATTTCAGAAGGGGCTAAAAACTTACCAAAAGTATACTTTTAGATTTATTTTTTGGCTGTTTTCAGTGAAAAATGTATTTTCTGTGCAAGTAATTTATTTGGGACATGAATGGTGGTAAACATATAATAAAGTATGTACTATTCTAAAATATAAATGGGATTTCCATATGTCTTGATTATACAGGGTAAGTCTGTGAAGTGAGACCCAGCGTTTATTGCTTTAAATATTCAAATTGGGAAAAAATGTTTTTCATAAAAATATTTTGGTTTTTGCTGCTCTACATTTTGCGAACAACGTTATGTATACAGGGTGTATCAAAAAGTCCGTACAAGAACAAAGTTCATTTTTTAAATGACTCCCTATATTTTTTGTTACATTTTTGTTTTCTGCATAAAATTCTAGATATTTTTTATTCAGCATATCATATCCCTATATTTAAGTGTTTACGAGATATTCGTATTTAAATACAAATTTAGAAGGAAAAAAACCGCCCATCTTTTAATGTTGTTTTACGTTTTTATGGTTTCAGCGGTTTTTTGGGAGTTGTAGGATTAATAAAAATGTGAAAATAACAGTTTTATTAATCTGCAAAAAAATTGTTTAATCGTTGTTCTACTGGTCATGTGATATCTAATTACTTATTAATTATTATTATGGCTGTTTTGTCACTCTACAAAAACCGCTAAAACCATAGAAACGTAAAACAACATTAAGAGATGAGGGGATTTTTCTATTCTAAATTTGTATTTAATAAATGCGAATATCTCGTAAACAATTGAATATAAGGATATGATATGCTAGATAAAAAATATCTAAAATTTTATGCAAATAACAAAAATGAAACAAAAAATATAGGGAGTTATCTAAAAAAAATAAGTTTGTCCTTGTACTGGCTTTTTGATACACCCTGTACACATAACGTTTTTCGCAAAATATAGAGCATCAAAAACTTAAATTTTTGTATAAAACATTTTTTCCAAGTTAAATATTTAAAGCAATAAATGGGGGTCCCACTTCACAGACTTACCCTGTATTTAAAAAATATATAAATCATTGCGTGTGTATACGTAAGGGAGACAAAGTTAAAAGGTTCGCTACCTTAGTCTTATCTGTCTTTTTGGTATTTTTTACCAAACACTATTTAATTAATTACCTTTTTAAACTGGTTATTTGATACTTTCTTGTTTCTTACGGTTTTTGTTTTAAGTAAGTATGTTCTTTTAATGGCATGAGAGTAAAGCATAAACAAATCCTTTGATCCATTTTGCTTGCACTCCTATCCATATATATTTTTATAATTATAAGATTTGTAACTCTGTTTGTTAAATAAATAAATAAAGTAAATAAATCAATAAATTACCATGTCTATTTTTAACATAAAATATCAATGTCTTAGTTTAAGGTGCTGAGATGAATAAATTTTTCAAAGGCTTTCCTTTATACGTATTCTCATTGCTCTGGTGGCTATATTGATTTATGTAATTTTCTCCAATAAGTTTAGAAAATAAATTTTCCACTAAGCATCTATTATTTTATAGAAAATCAATTATTTAGCAATACCATTATTGCAATAGTTTGCAGTAGTCTTATTATTTATAACATTAAATATTTTTTCATTAGGTCGTTAGGGTCTCCAATTTAAAAAGTCAATATTAGGGAAATCGTTAACAAACAAGAAACGAATAATTGGGAACTGTGCTTAATATAAAACAAGGGTAATAAAATAGAGAATAAAACTTCTCTGTATAATTATATTTAAAATAAATTAATAACCTGGAAAAGCGGCATTAGTAAAAAAAATGTGAAAAAAAGTTAATGTAAATTGAATTATAATTAAATTTTTTTAAATTTTTCTTTAATTAAAAATTTAGGAACTTTTTTTAATTAAAAAGTTCTTAGAATTGCCAAAATGTTTTAAAGAAAACTTTAATAATGGTTTTATTTACATTAACATAATTTTTACATCTTTGACTTATTCTACTTTTCCCATACACGCGCCAAATATTTTATGTGAAATTTGGTGGAAGTATAAAAGTCGTTCTGTCGATATTTCGTTAAATCCCTAAATCCCACATAAAAGATGGCCAAAACAAAGCGAAACTTTTAAAAGACAAAACTTTCCTGCATACATGCACTAGATCGGGGCTTAAACTTTCTGTATTTTGATAGAAAGAAAACAGAAGTTTTCGATTGCCAGGTGCATTAGGCGTAAACTTGAGGACAAGCAGTTTGTGATCCGATTAATGAAACATATAAAATAAAAGGAAAGAGTCTAAGCTCCACAACGAAATATTATATCAAAGAAAACAATAAAAACATGTTCTTCCTTATAACCTAATATTAAAGTTACCGTTTGGCATAAATATTTGCATAGTTTAAAATTTACTTATTTTTTAATAAATAAATTGTTGCGAGTTTGCTACCTTTTGTTAAAAGCTTTACCTAATAATCTATTTTAAAGGGTTTTTTTACAAAAGTGTTAAAAATTAAATTTTGAACACTATCTAGATGCTTTAAAAATGTTACTTTAAAGCACTAGTGCCTTAAAGTAACATTTTAAAGCATTAGCGTTAAAAGTAAAATGTCAAATTTTAAAAGGTAACGTCAACGTTTATTTATTTACTAACATTTATGTTAATTATACAATTAAGACAACTTGAAAAACAAATTCCTTTCACAGTCTTAGCATTCTCCTTAGTTGAGGTCTGCTTGGTTTTACTGTAAGCAGTTTTCTGGCAATAGAGTTCTTGTTTTCCAAGGAATTTTCGATGTATCCCTTAGCAACAGTGGAGAATATCCACCCCCCATGCTTCTGTCGTCAAATTTGCTTCAGCATCGGCAAGTATACTCTCTGAAGAACGGCGAAAACAATGCCCGGTATAGAGGATCAGATTTGGAAGCTACAGAAATCTTGCTATAGCAGCAGATATTTTTCCAAGAGAGTTAATTCTGACGGGATTTGTGGTACATTCACCTTTTGCGTATTTTAGGAAAAGTCTCCGATGTCCTACATGTGCTGGGCGAAGAGCCATATACTTTCGATCATAATCCAAATACATTTTTTTAACGATAGTAAAATTTCGTGGAACCTTGGTTTTAGTACCTCGTATTTTAAATCATCAATGAAGTGCCCATATCTTTCAAGTCGTCAAGAGTCAACTAACAAAGCTCCCCCCTGCGACATGCACTAAAAATTGCCAAAATGGTAACTACTTTTATCAGAAAGTATTCATCATCAGGTGTGCACCTGATGTTGATGCATCGAAGTTTAGAAACTGGTAAATTTGCGCTTTGCTCAGAATATTTAATTTTTTGGGCTGTTATTCCTCCCCTTGACGCTTTAAATAAGCGATAAGCTTAAAAAATTACTGATATCCACGTCATTGTTTATGCGTAGCATAGCTTTGATCATTGAATAAGTCGACCATAACGATGATGCTTTCCAAATTTTCGCTTTTCCTCAAAATACGCAAGGAATATATTTTCGGTATATTTTTCAGCAACACCTTTCTCCTTACACCAATTCATAAACTTATTGTAGGCAATATTATATTGTATACGAAATTTCCTGGGCAGTAAATCCAGCGATGCCCTACTGGCCGCTTCATCTATTTCTTTAAATGGATCGATGCAACCAATACTTTCTCCAACATTTTTTTCCATTTCAAGTTGATTTTAAGTAAAAACTAAAACGATGTATCAAACTTGAAGTAAACATGCTGTAACCAACCAGCATCAACAACGGTTGGTAGAATAAATGATAACTTTAATAATTTTTATATACGAAGCTATGTAAAACTATATCTTCCAATTTTTGAATAATTTAATTTTTAACTGAATCATTGCGATTGTAGAAAAAATATTGTATGATATTTGTGTTAAAAGTACGTTTTAAGTATGTTCTTTTAATGGCATGAGGGTAAAGCATAAACAAATCCATTGATCCATTTTGGTTGCACTCCTAGCCATCAATCGCTTCGCTCATTCTGAAAACTTTCACATTTGTGCATTAAAATTGTACTTTTAACACTGATATCAAAATAACTATTGATAACCTAACTTACCCGTAAAAACATAACACAGAAAAAGGGTTTATTACATGTCGAAATATAATATCTGTTAAAAAGATATTTAACAAAAATATCAGTCCTGTCAAAAAAATGGTACTTACCAATAATGACATTAACCTGCCAAAACATCTCATATTCTTAAAAAAATGTGTCAATGAATATGATATTGGTTTAAAATATATCATCCAAAAAATCATTTTTTATTTTAATGCAGTTACGATTTATGCGTATACTACATAGAGGTAAACCCTTTTAAGAATCCTAATTTAGCAAGATTTTGACAACACACATTTTGGTACTTCTAAGTAATATACTTAATGAATAATATATTTGACGTTGTTTTTTTTTTAAATATTATTTATCTTTATAAAAATTCGTTGCTTTACAACCATATTTCATTTGCGCGACTATTTTAGTGATTTTTATAGTACCACCTTAAAATTATTTAAACAATAATTTTACTTATATTGACATGCTCTAATAAAAGGAAAGTTTGATTTTTTTAATTAAAATATTATTTGCTAATAAACATTTATTAATATTTATGGAACTAGGTTACCGGGTATCAAGGAAAGCGATACAGGCACTAATTGCTAGCAACACAACCACCCATGCTTGTGTTACTTTACATTTTTTTTTCCGTTTCCTTACCTATACTTGGTTGCTGGATATACCATTTTCTTCCTAATCGACATATATCTGTTTTGGTACAAATGCTTGGTTCTTTAAGCCTTTACGATTAGTTCTATTCATAGTTTGGCGGATGACAGTTTTAATTTAATTATATAGGAAACAAGCTTGGGATAATGTAAATATTATCCTGCGCTATATTAAATTTATGAGATTTTTAATTAATTCTAAATTGGACCACTACCAATTTTTTACAGTCTAATGCCTTAGTGACACAATTATGTTTACTGTCGCGAAAAAAATAGTAAATTTTAATCCTCTACGACCGAGTTTTACAGAACAAAGGGTATTTAATCCTATAGGCGTTTAATCCTAAAATGGTTAGCTAAGATTGCTCTTTTGACCCAGAAAGTATTTTTCCCATCCCCCTTTAACACATATTGAAATACATACACAATGTACAGCTATTAATTCCAGATCAAATTTAATTTTAAATACTGTTTCCATATCTATCTTTAAGCATTATTCATTATAGCAAATTCTCGTTTTCTCTAATAATAACTCCAGCCAGACCATAAATCTTCTTTCTCCTGCCCATCGACGAGCTGTCTTTATAGGTATTTTCATTGCCAAATCCATCTAGAAAAACTCCGAACTTCCCACTTTATACCGATTTTTATTTCCGTGTGTCTATAATATGGAACTTGCTGCCTGCAAATCTTTTTGTCCCATAATACTGTACTGCTTTTTTCTTTTCTTTAGATACTCCTACTACCTTAGTACTTATGGATTAAGCCTTTTTAAAGTATATAAATTAACAAAAAAAAATAAATAAATAAATAAATAAAAATATTAAGCTATGCTTTAAAGATGTTAAGATTTTAGGTAAATAAAAAAATATCGCTATGTGATTTTTAAAATAAAATTTTAATTTTGCCTGACCTCCTATCGATTTGCTCCATAAGCAAAATTTGTATTAATTAAAATTCAGGAAACGGTTTGAGTAATTAAAATTGCTACGTTTTACTGGCTTTGACTTTTTGCAATACATGTCCTATATATAAAATTTAAAAAAAAACATAATTAAATAATCGGGTTCTAAAATATTTAACGTAATATACTTTTTTAATATTAAAAATAATTAAAAAAACTTCACATAAGCACTGCTTTTTAAATTCTTTTAATTCAAACTGCAAAGGTTTTTGAAAAGAGACTACTTGGGAAGTAATCAAACCTCGAATGTTAATCAAGTCACAGAATTCATCTCCGAAGTTATATCCCGTAAATCTCCTGTCGATTTCTCATTGGATCCACAAAATTAATATTGAAGTAAACGTATAGACGCAATTACCTAGATATTAGAAACGTGAGACATAAAAGAAGGATTAATTATTGATTAAAAAATGTCAATTTAAGTCTTTTCAGTAAATTAAGCTTCTTTTGCACAAAATATGAGCTTAGTTAATAAAATATAATAATAATAATAATTAATAATTTTTAATTCTCCTGGGTTTTTCGGTCATTTTTTTAAAAATTAATTTGAAATAAAATTAAAACATTTCTTTGACGTTTCGGTTTATTTCCAATTAAACCATCATCAGATTCTAGAACAATAAGATGTTCTTAATGTCTTTATATATACAATTGGAAACAAAAACAAGTAACAAATATTAATTAAAGGAAACAAATATAAAGTTACATACCTTTTGCCTTTCATAAACTTACACTATCTAAATAAGATTTAAAAAATTCAAAATAAGATAAAAACCAACACTTAAAAACTAAACGATGAAACTATTACGCTTTACATCTTGAATGTTAGTGATGAAAAATAGAGTATATTTTATAAATGTTGGGTCTACCCCTAACTGTACATAACTTTGGGCTTTCCAGCCCTAATAGGTGGTAAAAATTTGCATTTATTATCCTGTAATTAGGTCGTTATAGACGATACTTAGATTACCAGTGTCAGTCCTAAAATTTACAGTATTTTTTGTTTTTTTTGATATGAATCATTTCTTTTAGGTTTCTTTTTTTATAGTTCGTTTCGTAATCTAGAATTTGAACATTTTTGAAATTAAAATTATGTAGTTCTTCTATTGCATGATTAGCGAGAGCTGTTGAATTATCTTTAATATTTCTTATGCTTGTTTTGTGTTCATTTATTCTATTTTTTAAATATTGCTTTGTTTGTCCAATATAGGTTTTTGGACAATCAAGAATCTATTTTATAAATGAGGTTCGTTTGATCTAATTTTTGGGATTTCTGGTTTTAGTTTTGTGAAGAGTGATTTAGAATTATCTAATTCCTTTTTCCAAAACAAAATCCCAAAATTCGCGGCACTCATTTACCTAAATAGTTGTATCCAAAACCTATATTTAAAACAAAACAATATTTAAAAAATAGAATAAATGAACAAAAAAGCATAAGAAAAATATTAAAGATCAGAATAATCATCAAAAGAACTACATAATTTTAATTTCAAAAAAGAAACTAAAAGAAAATGATTCATATCAAAAACAAAAAATACTGTGGGGCAATTCAAAAAGTATCTTAGTGAATTACAATAATAAAAAGCAAAATTTTTACCACTAAAGAAAATTTATCTACAGTTAGACCCAAAACTTTATAAAATATTATTTTTCATCACTACCCGTGTAAGCATTATTTAAATCGTTTGGTTTTTAAGTGTTGGTTTTTTATCTTATTTTTGAATTTTTTAAATCTTAACCCCAGAATAGTGCAACTTCTATTTGTTTCGCAATTAATATTTGTTACTTTTGTTTCCAATTATATAAAAGACATTAAACATCTTTGTTTGATTCTAGATGGTTTTTAATAAACCAAACGTGAAAATGTTTTTAATTTATTTATAATTTAAAAAAATGACCGAAAAACCAGGAGAAACCAAAATTATTAATTTAATAACACGGTCAGGAAAACAAAAACTAAATAATAATAATAATAAATATTTTAATAATACAGCTCAGTTCTTACTATTTTTGTTTCCAATATATATAGCTTTCGCCTACGAATGTAAGTTTCTTTAGGATAGCTAAAAATTATAACAAAACAAGAACATTCACACAACGAACCAAACAAACAATTAGGTTTTTTAACTTACAAAATATATAGTTACTCCTCTATAAGGTCAAGAAGACACTGGAGCGGTAGGTCATAAAAATAAAAATACATCCATATTAACATGTACGACACATTAAAAATACTTATGTCAATATTAAAAGAATTCACGAATACTATAGGACTGAGTTACTGGTAAACATGAATATAAAATGTCTTTATAAAACATGAATGAACGAATGAAAGGTACAATGATCATTTGATTTGTTAACAAAATTCTACATTTTTTGGGAAAATAGCTTAAACTCACAAATTGGTAATTTTTATATCATATGTCTTTCTTTTCCCTTATTATTTGGAAGACAACTAAAATACAAAATAAATGGATAGTAATAACTATATTTAAATTTATTGGATGTGTTTTTTGTCTGAGTTTTATTTCGTTTTCTTCGGTTAAGAACAGTAATCTTAAATTTTTTTAGGAAATGAAGAAACTTTGTATTTATTAAATCCAATATCCTAGCAGAGCTCTTTTGGTAAAACTATCATCAGTGCTATTCGTCAAGCAGGGGTCGTAGCAATTTGAGCATACATAATAGGTCAACAAGATATTCATAAACTATCACATTATTAAATAAAATTAAAAGTAAAACTGTGAATAATCTCACATTTTCACCTTTAAAATGGCATTTTTTTAAATTAAACCACACTAGTATACCATTGTGTAGAAAGACGAACACAACCACAAAATGGTTTGCTAGTGTGGTTTAATTTTAAAATTCACCCTTTTGAAGGTGAAAATGTGAGAGTATTCACAACTGTTTTACTTTTAATTTTATTTAATAATAATGTAATAGTTTGTTAATGTCCTGTTTACATATTAGGTACTCTAAAATTGCTTCCATTCCTGCTTGACGAATAGCACTGATGATGGTTTTACCGAAAGCGCTCTGCTAGGATTGTTTTAAATAAAAATTTGCACGAAATACAAAGTTTCTTTATTTACTATATTCTTACGTGCACACTGATACAATCAAGTTTCATTTAAATTTTTTGTTTATAGGTTACATAATAATTAAGAGATCAAAAAAAAGGTGGTAAAACAACTATCGAAAATAATGTGTATAATGCTTGTTTTATACTTGCCATACATGGCTACCTGTGGCTATTATCTATTAACGCAATTAAAAAAAAAGCCAATATTTTTCTCCAGTAATAAAGCCGCAGATGCTGTAAAAAAACTGACTGACTAAACTAACCTAAACTCATTTGTAGACCAAGATTTTGTGTAGTACTTTAGGAATCTAAAATATATTTTTATGGCCAAACTATTTTTTAATGGAAATGAATGTAGTGTATTTGTTTAACATGTAAGTGCTTAACCAGTTTATGTTCCCACTTAATGGTTTCAAAGATGTGACATTTTGGGAAAGAGGTTAGTCGATTTATAGGCCTTATAACTCAAAAACCAGAAGTTGCCGGAATTCTTTTTCAGACTAGTGAACAGAAGCCCAAAAAAACTCCGGATGCAAAAAATTATTTACATTGGCGGGGAGTCCGATAAGTAAAACTTTACCAATAATGTTGGTGTAATGTTGTGTATGTAAATAATAAGGAAGTAAAATAATATTTCTCAGGTTGTTTTGGATATCATTAAAAAGTGTAAATTAAACTTTATTTTACCAGTCCATAAAGGGGCATTTTACGGCCGCTAAACTGTTTAATAAATAACTGTTTATAATGTAATCGTACATATAGGTTCCTATATAAACATTATAATATAAAACAAAGCAACCTAATTTGTTATTACATTATACAAATAAAATGTAAGTAAACATTTTTTTGTAAAGCCCTTTAAATTTTTAGTTATTCATGTGCAAAAAAAGTATGATTATTTCCATATATCATGTTGCCCAACAATTAACTTTTTCGCATTTCGCATGCATCTTAAATTAGTAAAAAATATTAATTTTATTCTATTTGTATTACTGTATAATTTCTCATTTTACCTGCTACTGTTAATCGTAAAACTCAATATATTTTGGGTACCCGCATGTAGGTTTGGACTTAAAATTTTCTTTTATTTTGTACCTACTTTTGGTATATTATGTAGGTTATAGGCAAATTGCAGGTGTTAAATATGAAGCAGAGCCTTTTCGTCTTAGTTCATCAGTCGTTTGAATCTTGCTAACCTAAACTATTAATACAAGTAGGTAATCAGGACCTGTACCCTTTCTAAAGGTGCGGTGCCCACACAATAGATACTTTTTAGGCAACCTATTTATGGTTGGATTTTCCACTGAGGGTTGTAATTTAAATTTTATTGCGGTCAGGAAATTACCGAATTATTGTGAAACGTACCATACTTGATGTACTTGGACATTCCTATCCCGACGGCAGTGGTGTATTGAAAGGGGAAGTTCTGGGGGTAAACCCCCTCCCCTCCCAAGAGTTTATTAAGGCATATGGACAAAACTATTCAGGCTACTGATACTTAATCTTTTAAGCCGAAGAAAATTTTATATTCTTTTTAACACCTCCTTTAAACAATTAATTTAGAAAATCTTTCTGACAAACTGGCCGAATGATCTCTGTGAACAGTTTTTAAAAAAAGTAGATAAAAAAGCCAACAAGTGTTTTTAAAATAGGTAACCAAAAATTTTTTACTGCTACTGCTAGAACTACCTACGAAACTCGACAAATAAAGAAAGACTTAATAAATTAGCACTGATATTCATTCACAAAAATATTTCTATATCTGAAAATAAAGTTTTAGATAATGTAGCCACAAAACGTAAAAAACTAAAAAAACTAGATATTTATATTATAAAACAGGTAAGTTTTTTACGCATAATTTGTTTGTTCATACATAATATAAATTAAAAAAATACTGTGTTTTTGTATGTTTATGTCATTAAACCCCCCTTCTAGAAGTCATTTCTGAATGCACAACTGCCCGACAGTATTAAATAAAGAATTACCAACAATGTAAGAATGGAAGCCATTTTTATAAAATGGTTAAATCAACGACAGCATGCTAAATACTCAAATTTACTATACCTACCTTTTGAGTGCTGGATAAAACCCCTTTTATGGCTCAGTATAACAAAAACAACAGAATTTTTTGTTATTTTAAATTGATTTTATTAAAATGATTCGTATATACATAGGTTAGTAAGATAAACTATGCATAATTCATTATTTAACAAAAAAGCAAAAAGTATTGGACCTAGAGATGTAATATATGGTTTTTAAAAAACTTTTGCCTCCTAAATACGAATTAGTGGTCAGAATTTGGCCATGATGTCACAATTTTTTTCTAACCTTTTAACAGGTCTGAAACACAAGAAATACACGAAAAAAACATCAGCAAAAATAGAGATAATTTGTGTTGAATTTTCCAAATATAGATTTACATTTAAAAGTCTACAGATTTGCAAAATTCAAGATGGCGGGTACAATATGGCTGACTAAATTTTAAAACTCTTCCGATATACGCCAAATTTGGTACTTTGAGATTTTAAGGGTGAGGGGTAATCACGAATTTGGGGTTATATTTTTAAAATCTAAAATGGCGGATCCAATATGGCAAACGAGCTTTTTAAAAATAATTCCGCCATTTTGAGTTTTGAAATTCGTGATCAAATCCTCTATGTACCAAATTTGGCGTAAATAGGAAGAGTTTTGAAATTTATTCGCCATAATGTACTTGTTATCTTTAATTTTGTAAATCTGACTTTGGATTTGTAATTAGCGGCCTTTGCTATAATTTGGCACTAATTGGTTGATTTTATTAAAATAATGATTTTTTTGAGCTCCAATTCTCACGAGACACATCAATTCTAAGGGTGGATTTTTATTTTTATGGTCTTTTTCTACTGAATGTACGTTTGAAAAATAATATAAAAAATGTATTCGTGTATCCTTAGTGTTCTTTCAGCTCAGAAAAAAATTTTGACGTGATGAGCAAATTCTCACCACGCACCTCTGGGTCCGATAGTTTTTTTTTCCATTTTGTAGAGTGGTGGAATTTATACTATATATAATATATTATATCATTATTTTTTTTAGCCTTATAACATTAGAATTAATTAGTAACAAAGTTTTTAATAAAAGCAAAATAATTATTGTGTTTCTTGCTCCGGCCTGTTTTTAATATTGCTGTTAGATTCAGATTGGGATGGATAAGTTAAACTATCTCCATGAACAGTTCTTAATCTGTAAAATATTTTTTTATTTCGCTGCGATCTCTAGAAAAAAAAAATAATTAAAATAATCTGTTACATTGCAAAAAAGTCAAATATTAGGACAAACCGACATAATAAGCGTGTTTAAATTATTTCTTTGAAAGCTTGAAACGACATCCGCGTCTGTAAAAATGTTTTTTGACTACTGAATATATTTTTACATTGTTTTATTTTGGTTTTTAACAATATTTTAAATATTGTTTTTTAATTCGTTAGATTTTCTTACTAAACAGATTAAATGATGTGTTGAAGACATATTCCATTTTTTGAGCCCAACGTTGATTTTCTGGATAATCGGACCCTGTTTCTTAAAAAAGGTGTACCTTAATTATAACAAACTTATTTACGAGAAAACTGCATAAAATAGTACCGCAAGTATTAGTGAATATTTCATTCCAGTTATAGATGGAGAGCTAGACCGAAAAATCATCGTCATCAGTATTATGGAGTTTCTCCGTAAAACATGTTTATTTAGTATTGTTAGTTATGTTCCCGCACAGGCTGACAACCTATTGGATACAGGGAAAAGCAACAGTAAAACAGCGTCAAATTATCCCGAGCGCTTACTTTATACAGGGTGTTTTTTAATCGAATGTCAATATTTAGGGAGGCAATTTTTGGGTCCATTTTAAGAAGAAAACTTTATACAAATGTATGTCCTAAACATCCTAAGTTTTGAGATAGAGGGTGGAAAATGTTTCAAAAATAAATCATTTATTATTATAATTAGTAATACCACAATGTATCACGAGGCATTTTTTAGTGTACTATATATTTTTTTATTTCCACCAGTGGCATTCGTACGGAATTTGATCTGCCTATTTTGGCAGATATTGATGGTACGTCACTGATTTCTCTTAAAATAAAAAATATTTTTAAAATCCCCAATTATTGTAAGCAAAGATTTGACTTGATTTTTGTGAAAAGATTTATGTGAAACGACAACGAAGTCATAATAGGAGGGAAACACGCTGGAACATTTCGTTTAATATACACACTAAGTACGCCAGGCTAGAATTTGGCATGGCGCACTACTGTCCTGGATACCGCTACAAAACCCATCTTTTTAGAACACTTTGTTTTTAATCTAAAAGAAAAAAAAATAGGTTGCAAAATAGGTAAATGGAAGTAAATTATTGAGATATTCTCGCATTGTCGACACAAACCAATTTGTTCACTGCAGTTTAATTTGTTTCGTTTCTGTAATGCCATGTTTTCAAAGAAAAGCGTCGAGTTTAATTAACGCTATACATCAATAGAATAATATATTACGAGTATAAAGGGAAAAAAGTACGGTTGCTTTAGTTTGCGTGCAAAAGCTAAGCCTATATTTGTTATACAGTATTTTCCCAAAAACAATGTATACACACTTATAAACAGTTATAAAAACAAAATGGGTTTAGTGTTTAGTTCTGGTCTTTATTATTCTAATTAGCTATAGGTTCTAAAATCCGGTTTAACTGAAATATTATAACAACAGCTAAAAATTATAAATAAGGAAAATGTACAATTATTTTTATTAATTTTAAACCAGTGAAACATAAAAAAAGCAGCAAATGGTAAAACAGTCGCAAATGGTGGGATAACCGAAAAGACTTAAGAAAAATAAGGACAATAATAACTGGGGATTATTACAAGATCGTTTTTTGGAACAAATAATTTATAGCTGGAATAGTTACACAAAAAAATACTACAGTTTTATCGAGGTTTGATAACATTGACTTAAACAAAAGTTGTGCTTAAATAGAACAAGAAAAAATCATCGTAAGGACCGGATTCTGGCTAGCTATTTTCCATATACTGCTAGCAACATCGGCAAAGCAATACGTGAAATATTAAATTTAATATTCTTTTCTATTATCACGTAGAATCTACAGAACGTATTAGATTTTTTATACAGGATTTCATTAAAAAGTAATCGTGGCAAATGCATTTTTTATGGAACATCTTAAATATAGAGGGTGTAAAAAGTATGATGCTCACGATTTAAATGGGCGATAGTGGAGCTTAAAACAGGTTAAACAATTTACATGACATATGTCATAACTTATATCAAAGTTACAAACATTGGTAGCAATTATTTTTGAAAAGCTTAACAATTGGCAGCTTTCGTTTTCATCTCTCGTTGGTGGATTCATTTGCTAATAAAATAAACTAAGTTTTAAATGTTTTTCTAAAAAAATGTTTTATCCAGTTAAAAATTTAAAAAACAATGGGCAACAGTGCTAACCAGAAAAAGCGTTGTGCTTGGAATTAGTCAGTTTTACATTGTGTTCACCGGCCGCAATATTTTTGTCAGTTTTTAAATCGGGAAAATATGCCGATATGTTTTAAATTTACGAAACCGTAGTACAGGTGTACTAAAGAGTTTTGAAAACGGGGAGTGTGCAACCAAGAAATCTTAATAAAAAAGTGCTGTTTAAAATGGATATCCAGCCTAATTTACTTTGGTAAGTACAACTATTTTTTTTACAAATAAAAACCAACTTATCTTAACTTAATTTGATTTTATATGAAACATCAAAATAAATTGCAAGAAGTAATTTTTACTTGACTCGCTGCGATGAAGCCGGGGTGGGGTGTTGCCAAATTTTTTAAACTTTGAAAAGCCATATTTCGAAAACAATTAACTTTTGACCCATGAGTTTTTGGCTTTTTTGACTTGTCTTGAGCTTCACTATCACCCATTTAAATCGATGACATGATACTTTTTACACCCTGTATTTTCTCATCAATTAATAACCCTTGTCACTACGATAACAAATATGTTTAATATATTACCCCTAGCTTTTATTTTCTTTAATATATTTTTTAAATGTTTAAAATCATATAAAATTTTAAAAAATTAAGTATATCTTGCATTTAAAATAATAAATTTAATAAATAATTAAATCTATTGGTATCTACATAAACATCAAACTAAATTAACTTAAAATAAACTCATGGTTTACTTTTTAGCTGGTATGGCAAGTTACTGTAACACCTTACATTATTAACAGAAGAAAAACCATAATAATAATTTAAACTTAAACATAGATAGCCCAAAAAAAAAACAATAAGCAGCACGTAAAATAATATTTTAAAACAAGTTGTTTATACAGTTTACTCTCAAAAAAACCTTAAAGTTAAAATACAGGGTGTAAAAACTATGATGCTAACAATTTTAATGGGCGATAATGGAGCTCAAAACAAGTCAAAAAAGCCAAGAACATATGAGTCAAAAGTTAAATTTTCGAAATATGGCCTTTTAAAGTGAGTCGAACGTCAAACGTTTTTTGCGAGGTTTTGCATATTTTCACCTTTTTTTTTAAGGAGATGTTCATTTACATACAAATAATAAAAATAACTTCTTGCAATTTATTTTGATATTTAATTTGGAATTAAATTTAAGTAAAACACAAGAAGTAATTATTGTTTGATTTATACTTGCAATTAAAAAATGGTTGGAATAACAAGATTAGGCTAAATATACATTTTAAGAACACAAATTGTTATGTTTTAAAACAGCACTGTTTTATTTTGCTTGAAGAATAAGTTTTCTTGGTTACACATATTCCGTTTTCAAAAATATTTGGTACCTTTGCACTAAAGTTGTCTTAAATTTAAAATATATCGACATATTGCCGTTAAAAATATCGCGGTCAGCCTGGTGAGCACTAATGTTTTTACTTAAGACAAGGCTTTGGGATTGTTGCCAATAGTTTTGTAACTTTTTAACTGGGGCCCAAATTATTTTAATTTTTGTTATTTGTAAATTAAAACATTTAAAAATTAGTTTATTTTATCAAAAAATGAATCTACTGATAAGCGAAAAAATGCCTAATTTTATCTACTCTGTACATAAATATTTTTAGCAAATGATACAGTATTTTTGCATTTTGTATTTCATATAAAATATACGTGTATTTCATGTTTTTAAAAATGTATCATATGCTATTGTACTAGTGGAATAGACAAACCCATAAAAACCTTATAATGAAAACGTCAACTGGGATAAAGTTGCTTCCAGACACAATCAATATTATTCATTTTGCTTTAGCCAGACGCTCCATCAATCTCTTGTCAATGGAGAACGAATGTATTCGTATTGAGGTTTTTAAGAGTGCACCTAATAAAAGTCTTTTGTTGTACTTTTTGATAGATACAAGGCTTCCTGAAGGTTTAAGCGTCTGACACATCTTTCTATTTTATTTTTGGTGTCTTATACTAGTAAAAATTTGAACTTTGTGTTGAAAAAGGTTTTATATTATTATGATTGTGTTAAATGTACTATACGGTTGGAGAATCAATTAATAATAAATAATAAAAAAATTTAATATATAACTTACGGTTTTATTTACATTTCTATCTTAAAAATTTTATAGTTTACAGATTTAAAAAAATAAAAGCCACTCTACGCGAGGCAGTGTGTGGTAATGGAGTTCTGTGAAATAAAAATTGCACAACAAAAATGTACCTTTATACTGTTTTACACTATATAGGAAATTTGATTAGGTATTGCGTGATTTTGACAAATTTTTGAATTAAAGTTGTTTTAAATACTACAAAAAACAAATACTGCGTATAGTTCATTTAATAGGTATCTACATAATAAAGAAAAAATGCAGGGTAAGTTTCCAAAAAGGGACGTGTGCAACCAAGAAATCTAAATAGAGCACCTGGAAGATACATAACTATGAAACAAGAGAAAATAATTTTGGAAATTATGATAACAAATCCTGATATTTGTACATTAGGCCACTAAGTAACCCTATTACATACTACAGCTCACAGGACCTTAAGGGAAAATCTACTTTATCCCTACGATCAACGTGTGCAGGCTTCTCTACCTGAATTTTTTTGAGGATGAATTAATTAGGCGGAGTTCGTCGAAGTGGGGCTTTTGTAGAAACTAGAGGATAACATTTGGAGCAACTAGTTTAAACTTAAATGTAGCTGTTCCTTTTTTTATATAATTAGAGACTTAATATTCTATAAGCAAAATAAAAAAGTGTTGTTTTAAAACATAATAATTTGTGTTCTTAAAATGAATATTCTTCTTCCTCTTTCCTGGGAGTCGTCTAGATTTACTACCGGAGACAGCGCTGCCCTTAGGCTTATTGTGCCTAATCTCCCATTATTTTTTATAAAATGGATATTCGGTTTAATTTTGTGGCAAGTACAATTTTTTTAATTACAAATAAAAACCCCAAATAAAGTAAAAGAGAAAGACTTAGGTTTTCCTCAGCATAAGAACTGCGGAGTTGCATAGACCAAAAAATTAGCCAAACAATAATTTATTGTTTTTAACTTATTATATTGAAGGTTTTGCAGCTCTTATGCACCAGCCGCCACTATGTAAATAAACATATCTTTAATAAAAGTGTAACTATGTAAAACTTCGCAAAAAACGTTCGACATTAGACTCGATGCCTTCATTTATGGATTATACCTGCCGACAACAATAAAACTGCGGATCAGTAGGTATTAAAGGACAGAACATTAGGGACGCACTCTAATAATATAAAGATTTATAATATATTGTTTATTTAGGTAGGTATAATCTTAAAATTACATTAAGAAATTAAATATATGCAAAGTTTTAATAAATTTATAACTATATTATCTATACATAATTACATTTTTAATTTAAATATCTAAATCTAATTCTGTTTCATTATCAGAGTCATCATTGAGATTAATTACAATTAATTATGTTGTTTGTATATAATGTATGTTGTTTTGTATAGAAATGTAAAAGCCCTCACTTTTTATAATGTGCTGTACTGAATTTTTCCGGCTCTCAACTGGTATGTTAGTAAAAACATTTTTTATCAAATTTATAACACTGGGACTTTAAGTAGGTGTAACAATTTCTGCTCTAATCTTTGATTTTACCTGGTTCCACAAATGCTGTATGGGGTTAAACATACAGTGATACGGAGAAAGACAGTATCCCCAGCCTGTTCAGCCAAATTATCACGTACATATTGTTTTCTAATTGCATATGAATTTAGGACTTCCAAAAGTTGCGCTTTTTTGTAACTGAATTTAAAATAAATATCATTTTCTAACAAATATTTTCGGATTTCAGTTTTTGAACTTGACGTATCTGGTGCTTTGTGTATCTTGCGTTATCCATGACATTAACACTGCTGTTTGGAATATTTTTTAAAAGATAATTTTGAAACCAGTTTTTAAAAAGTTATGCACTTGTATTCTCATGATAATCCAAGCTAGAATCCTTAATATTCTTTGCAGACAACAGCAAGCAGTTTGGGACAAATCTGTCTTCTGAACCAGCGTGTATTATGGAAATGCGTTTTCCTTTATTTGAAGGTGCTTTCGTCTGACAGTTTTGACTGGAATCAACCCATCCTTTGGATACTGTGTCGTGTTTATCGAACCATGTTTCATCAAGGTAAATTATGGATTTGTTTTTTAATCTATCTCTTTTAATTTTTTGAAGGTAATTAAATCTCCAAGTGCGTAATTTGTGCGGTTCCATTACTACTTGTCTTTTGTCTATTTTGCGGTATTTAAATTCCATTTTACAAACAACTCTATGGAGGGTGGCCCGGCTAATATTTAAATTGGTTTCGTCTTCTTCTAGCTTCTTTTTCAGTTTATCCAAGGTAGGAACAAACAACTCCGCTTTCATAAACACAATATATTTTCCTTCTTATTAGGTCCTGATTACTATTGTCTATACGATGAGATTCAAAATCATTACGTTTTTTTCTTTTGTTTAATTTTTTACTAATAATAATATCCCTTATCGATAATATTGGAGTTTTTGTAAGTAGACATGTTTTTTTTAAAGCTGCTTGTTTAATTAGTCTTCTACTGATTAAAGTTTCATACACATTTTTCACGACCTGTTTTGCATCTAATGACAAAGGATTTCGACGCGACATAGTTATATTCTCGTAAAACAACTTTTTCGAAACGACAGTAAAAACAGTTATTCAACACTGCCACTAAAATATTTGCCGATATATTTATATACCTAATGGTCAATACTCAAGAAATACCTGGCCCACCCCTGCCATAATAAAATAACCCAATAACAATAAGTAATAAAATCGTTAAAGGTTTATTTGGGTATTGTCCGTCAAAAGCCATAGCGATATACTTTGAGACAGACCATATTTCGAAAACAATTAAAATGATCTATGTGTGAGCTCCACTATCGCCAGTTAAAATCGTATGTATAAAACTTATTTTTAAGTTTTTTTTTGACTTTTTACTGTTTAATATCGATTATTTTTGTTGGTTATTAAAAATTTTCCAAAAATAATAAAGTTACACAAGCAAAACGTAAAATGAAATTCCAACCTAGAAACAACAAATTGACTACGAACTTAATCAGCCACTTCAAATAGCAAGTTCTTATTAAATTTGTAATTTATTATTGTAACTATATAGTAAAAACCATTTTTGTTATATAATTTACAATATAAAATGTTATAAAAAGAATAATGGTGAAAGAAATGGTTGACATTTTTTCTCAGTAAACTCTGCTTAAATAACGTTTTTCTAACCGTAAAAGAACTGTTAAGGACGTAAGAGAGGTTAAGGACTGTATAAAATATGTCAGGGTGTTTTGAAAAAAGATACGTAATTCAAAAATAATCGCCGTAAGTAATATAGATACATATTAATTTAATGGAATTTTAATATAATTGTACAATATACAGGGTGTTATTTAATAAGTGTCCGATATTTCAGAGAGTGATTTTTCAAGTATTTTTTAAGGTAAAAAGTTCCTATGAACGTGTGGTCTAAGATGCTTCGCTTTCAAGATACAGGGTGTCAAAGTTTTATTTTTATTTATGTTTTTTCTGCATAATTTCCTAAATAATGCCGATTTCCGAACGAAAATTGGTACCTGGGGTTTTTTGACATGAGAAATTTGAATTTGTTCTTAATTTAGCTCTTACTTGTAGAGGGCGCTAGCCACATGTATATTCTCACTTTCAAAGGCTCATGACTTTTTGTACAACCCTGTATTTTTATTTTGGTAAAAGAAATGAATTCCTTAGTCATTTTTATGCAAAAGATAATCTTATTAGATGTCGCTAGGAGCAATCGTTTTCGAAATATTTTGGTTTGAAATAATCGATGCATGTGTTTTGAAAAAATGAAACAATTTTGTAAATTAACTTTTTTAATCAACATGAAATATTAAAAAAATAACAGACGAACACTAAATAAAAACAGGATGAAAAACCAGATCAAAATCACAACAAATGTTGGAAATGCTCACCCTGCCTGTAGGCACGCATCCAATCTTCTCCTCATTGATTCGCGTACCCTCTGAAAATTCCTGGAGTATTTTCAATCGTTCTACAAGAGTCCATTATTCGATTTCTCAGTTCTTCTTCATTTTGAATAGGTGTTTGGTAAACTAATGTTTTAGATGTCCCCAAAGGAAATAATCCAAACTATTAAGGTCTGGCGACCTAGGAGGCCATGGTTGAGGCCCTCCCCTACCTATCCAACGATTATTGAAATTTTGATTTAAAAACCGTCGCGCTTGGATGCTAAAATGTGCCGGGGCACCGTCATGCATAAACCACATCTCATTCCGTAGTCTAAGGGGCACATTTTCCAGTAAAATAGGCAAATCTCTTCAAGAAAACGACGATATATCTCGCCATTTAATCTTCCCGGAAGGAAAAATGGACCTATCAAATTATCTCCCAGGATTCCTGCCCACACGTTAACAAAAAACTGTTCTTGAAAATGTGATTCCTGTATTGCATGTGGGTTTTCATTTGACCACATATGATTGTTATGAAAATTACGTATAGCGTTACGTGAGAAATTTGCTTCGTCGGTAAACAGGATAAGATTTTCAAACAAAGGGTTTTGAATAAGGCATTGGAGAAACCAACGACAGAAGTTTATACGTAAGGGAAAGTCACGAGGTAGCAGTGCCTGAACTCTTTGAACATGATAGGGATATAATAAATTATCCACTAAAATTTTCCATACCAGAAAATGAGAAATATTTAACGTAAACGCTACTTTCCTGGTGCTTGTTTCCGGCTGTTCTTCTACCATATTAAGGACTGCATCTTCGATATCTGGGGTTCTTACCGTTCGAGATAGCGCCCCTACAAGTAAGAGCTAAATTAAGAACAAATTCAAATTTCTCATGTCAAAAAACCCCCAGGTGCCAATTTTCGTTCGGAAATCGGTATTATTTAGGAAATTATGCAGAAAAAACATAAATAAAAATAAAACTTTGACACCCTGTATCTTGAAAGCGAAGCATCTTTAGACCACACGTTCATAGGAACTTTTACCTTAAAAATACTTGAAAAATCACTCTGAAATATCGGACACTTATTAAATAACACCCTGTATAAATATAAGATTCGCATATTGCCAAGCAAGGTCTTTCCAAAAATGAAATTTATTACATACATATAGGTTTAACTCAAGATTTACCGTCTGTGCATAAGAAATACTAAATGGACATTTTAATTTATGATATAATTAAGACAATTTATTTTTAAACCTTTATTAAAACCAACAAAAAATCTTACAGGCTATTAAGGCATTTGTCTTCCTGTTTGATGTGGAGCATAAGCATGCGTTGTGAGATAACACAGGGATAAGAACTCAGAATTAATTTAGTGTTCATAGTTTAGTAAAAGTAATTCTTATTTTTAGGGTCCCATGGTATAAGCTTAGTTGGCAAACTTTAATTCTGAGGTATTTGTGTATACTATATACTATGGGGATGTGTTTAATTTTCCTAGGAGAAAAAATCTTTTAAAAATTCACATTAAAATGAAACGTGTTAAAAAACTTTTGGAAAGGGGAAAATTTTTATTTTAATAAATTGTTCTGTAATGTACAGGGTGTTTTTTTGTTGGTATTATGGGGTATAGGCTAAATGGTAAGAGATACAAAAAAACTAAGATACATGTCCCGTTCTCTTTTTTAGTGTTTAATTTAATGACACAATCAGATCTATGCTAACCAGATTGCTGGGGTGATTCTCGAAATCTGCCGATTTTTATTATCTTCCATGACTCGGTTATTTATGGAGATGTAGAAAAACTTTAAATACAAAAGTTTTCTAACTTCTTACGTAGAATCCAGTAAAGTACTTTAAAAAAGTATAGATATTTTAATTTTTGAGATATTATCAAAATTAGCTTTTTCTTAAATGGGACACCCCATATCTAAGTATCTCAAAAAATTGCATTTTTTCTTGCGATTGCAACAATATATAACACTTAATATTTTGCTTTGTCTTTGCAATCTAGTTAGCGTAGATCTGATTGCGTCATTAAACTAAACATTAGAAAAGAGAACGGGACATGTATCTTAGTTTTTTGTATCTCTTACCATTTAGCCTATACCCTATAATACCAATGAAAAAAAACATTCTGTACATTTGTCAGCAAATTTTTATTAGGGTAAAAAAATGAAAAAAAATACCTATGTATATAGAATTATAAAGTCATGTACTTACGTGACTTAAAAAAACTTTTATTACTTTAAACAGAAAGAAATCTGGTAGAAAATTAGTTTAAAACATTGATTTTTGCAAAACTTTTAGTTACAGGTCTGGTCTTATAAATAAATGTCGGATTTTAATTTTTTATTATAATGCTTTTCCATTATATTTTTAAAACATTGGTAGAGTTATTTAGATAAAATTAGGTATAAAATGAGCTAACAAGCATATTTTGATTTTGTTTTTTGTAAATGTCATCTAGAGTTGAGTGAATGTTGTGTGACTTTTATTTAGGGGGCCTATTAAAAAATGCTCAGTTTACCGCATCGACGTAGACATAGTTGAAGGGTTGAAAAATCACCTAAATATTACTGTAAAATATGTTTCTTTATTTTACCATAAGCAATAAACGTCAAAATTTGTGTGGTTAATTAGGGTTCATGTTCGTACTTTCCTACCTGGCTGCTTTAATTTTAGCGACAACACAAAAGTTAAATTTAAATTGCTTACCTCATATTTAAGAGCCTTTTTCGATTCATAATTTTTTCTCGCCAATGCAACTCTCACCGACTCTGGTTTATCTGATATTGAAATATGTAACAAGTATCTAATTCCGAGTAGTAACTGTTCCAAACACATAAAAACAATAAGAAGCTCCACGTCTGATAGATGCGGCAAGCGTTTTCGAACGTCAGGGCTTAGGTATAACACACCACAGTTCGTAAGGATTGAAAGTCCACCCAATACTTCAAAGGATCTCTGAAATAAAATAAAATATATAACTAAAATCTTGGAGTTCCATTGTCTTCATTTGGTAATTAATACACAACGTTTTGGTCAGTTTTAAAATAACAACTAAAAACTATTCTAAATGCCACAACTTATATACTATTTGTTGTTCACTAGCTTAAACGATTTTTTACTATACTACATAATGGTAACATTACTAAAACATCTATTTTCCATTGTTTTTATTTTACACATTGAATAATAGTGGCTCATATTGATTTACACCGTATCTGTTATAGGTCAACCTTAAAAAAATATTTTTGTTTTATTTCGAGTATTGTATTTATGGGTGTCTTCATGTAAAATATAAGTATCGATATTTTCATTTACTTACCTTAAACAGGCATAGATATACATTAAAGGTAAAGTCAACGACCATACGTTTTAAATATATTAAAAATATCATGTCTATAACCCATATCAAAAGTTATTCCGATAACCTTTCGCTGTGAACTAAAATTCTACTCATATACGGTAAATGCCCTAACTCAACAACTTACAATGTAACACAAAAAGTGATTGATATGCTAATAATAATGTTGTCCTAGGCATTTCACATTTTAATGATCTAATTACAAAGATGTTTCTTGCTGGTTTATTTGAGAGGCATTTAATCAGATGTTAACGATTAATTTATTAGTATTAAATTAGTGTTCTTTAACCATTGTATTTCCTGGGACCTGGCAAAGTGATCTTATCTGGTATTTTTGTAGTAAGTATTTCTTCTAAATTTTTGCATTACCTGCCAAGCACCAATATCCTTAACTTTTCTGCGGGGGGGTCGACGAAAAAGTTTGCATATTTTGTAGGCATCTGCTCTAATTTCCATAACATTATTAAGAAATGCCCAGAACGCTGCAATTGGATAAACGGAAGAAAATAAAAATACATATCCAAACTGAATAAAAAGTTCTAAATAGTCATCAAATGTATCTTGGTATTCTTCCATATCGCCTTCTTTTTGAGCCTACAAAAATATTTTTTGATAATATTTTTATCACTTCAAAAATTTTGAAAGTGTATTTGAGTTTAAGTTATAAAAATGGTCTATGAATTAAAAAACAATAATTAGTTTCTGGGAAAAAGAATTGCCAAATTATCACAATTATTTATATATTTTCTTAACTGCTTTTAGAATTAAAACGCTAATTTAAAATTTTATTTTAAATTAAAACAAAATAAAAAGGTTAAACGTTTTTAGGGTTTTAACCTTTAAATCTAAAACAATTGTGCCACAAATTTAGAGCCTATTTCTAAACAATTTTACAACAATACAGACAAAATTATTAGAAGAAAGTTTTTTGTTCAATTGATACCTTGTTCTTTAACTTATTAGCCCAGTCTGTAGCTAAAAATAAGGGCTGTTTATGACGTTAATTTGTAACAGGTTGAAAGGCGACTGAAAAAGTGGGGGGGGGGTGGGGGGTTTTCCCAAAACCTTTTTGCATCTGCCACCATTGTTAATTTTAGAGGAATACTTTAAAAAAAAGGGGAAAAAAACCTTAATTTGAGCCCGGCAAAATTGATTTGGTCCATTTGTTTATAAAAAAAGAAAAAAAATTTAAAAAAAAATTTTAAAAATTTTTATAATTTTAAAAATATGTTTTTATTCATATCTGTCACAAAACATCTTTTTTTAATTTTTAATTAAATGAGAGGTTCTAAACATGATGGGGTAATTTGATGCTAAGATAATTGAGTTTTATTGATTTTAGACCCCCAACAGTAGGCTATATCGTTTTTTTTATAAATGAGGGGGTAGAAGCAAAACCAGAATTCCACTTTGTCAAATTTTCGGGGAATTTTTTTTAAAATGTTTAAGTTTTATTAAAATTTTAAATTTTTTTGCGCTTTATGTTTTTTTACACCTGATTTTATGTAACTATGAGAAAACCTAATTATTTTAGTGTTAGTAAAGTAATAATTAGAATTAAGTTTGGGGATTTCTGGTTTTGTTTTGAACCTTTGGGGATTCCCTTTTTAAGAAAAAAAATATATTAACAAAAAAATAACACACTTTTAGAGGAAAATTTTTTTTTGAAAAAAAAAGGCCTTTTAAAAAATTTTTGAAAAAAAACAAAAAAGTAATGAAAATCATCATATTTTAATAGATGACTGTTTTTAAAAACAAACTGCTATTTCTCCACACGCATTGCTTCTCCTTCGATGAATTCTGTATCTTCCTCATTTTCTTCAGATCCAACATTGTGTTCCTGCATATTATTTGTGTTAGCTTATTGTAAAACTGAAGCGTTTCAAGTTTTTCCATTGATCTCCAAAATTTTTTTTTGGGGAGTTTTTAACGTCTCGAATTTAAAAGGGAGTTAACTTTAACACCCCCAAAACAAAAAACCAGGATTGATCCCCCCTTTTTTTTTTTCCCCCCTTCAAACACTTTTTGGGGTTCCAATTTCAGTTCGATGGGGGTTTCCCCGTACCAAAACGTTTAACCGTTTTTAGATTGGTTTAAAAAATAAGCGTTTAACAAATGAAAACTTGAAGTGCCAAGAGGCGTCCTTTAACACCCTATAGGCTTCTTCCCAATTAGCAATTTTAAAAGTCTTTTATACGAATAACTTTGTCAAATTGACTGAACAATTCAATGTATTGTTCCCCCGGATGTTTTTTTTTTCCTTTTAATTCTCCAAAAACACGATCGCTAGGGAGAAAGTGGTTTGGGACTGGGATATTGTTCTATAGAATCTAAATTTTGGAGCACCAAAAAACCACCGAGCGCAAGCGACTATTATAAATTTTTTTTTGGTCACCGCACCAAAAACCAAATTTGTTTTAATCCTTTAAATTTTTTCATTATTGAAAAAAAGCAGAACTCCCCTCACTGGGCCCTTTTTGAAACTCTTTTGGTATGAAAAAATGAAAGTTTCTTCTTTGGTTTGTTATTCTTTGATGATCCTTGTAAAAGCAAAGGTTATAGATATAAATGTCCATAGTAGGCGTTTTTTATCTGGGACCTTCGGCAGAACTTGTTTTTTTTACAATCGAAGCTTATTGTGTCTAAATCGTTTTGGGGTTTTTCGTAGTGAAAAAAAAGCCTTTGCTCCCGATTGTGGAGGCGTTTATTGATAAATGGTTTTTTTTCACCCTTTTTCAATTTTCATTTTCTCATCAAATACAAAAGGGAACAACCCGTTCTGGAGCAAACCCCAGATTAAACATTTATTAAAAATGTTTCAAAAAAAAAAATCTTATTTTTTTATGGGCCGTAACCTCGTTATTATATCCTTTTTTTTTTCTTATATTTAAGTCGATGAAAGATATCAATATTATTTGTTGCACTTCTTTTGTAATGAGCCTACGCATTTGAATTTTTAAAAAATTCATAAAGACTTTTTTCTACTTTTGAACTTGAAGCTGATTCGATCCCCCCCTTTTTTTTTAGATGGTGATTGACCGTCATAAGATAATTATTCATTACCCTTAAATCTTTTTTTTTTAATATAAAAAAATTAAAAAAAGTTGCTTAAAACAAAAAAGGCCTTTCTTCCCTCACGAAACATTTAACTGTGGTGTTTTGGGAGATGACTTCATTTATTGGGCGTCTCCCTTTTTAAATATAGCTTTTTTAAAATCTAGTAAGATATCCCTTGGTTTGTTTTTTAGGAAAAAAAAATTTGGTGTCAGCAATATCTCCATTTTTAAATAACATTGATAGGGGTTTTTTTTTAGGTTGCATTTAGGGAAAGCTGGAAGTTCCACAGGTGCATATCTGTAAAAAAAAAAAAAGAAACATTTTTTTTTTTCCGTTAATTTTAAATAAAAAAAAAGAAAATCTCAAAAAGTAATAAAGTCAAAAATAAAGGGGAAAAAATTATATTATTATTATTAATTTTTTTTTTCCCCAAATTTTCTCGTCTAAACTTTTTTTTAAAACCCTTGGGTTAACATTTTTGGTCACACACCTTTTTGTGCCACGTCACAAAAAAATAAATAAATAATAAAAAGCAGACTGAAATATATTATCTGCTTTTTTTTGAATTATTTATTTAAACTAAATAACGGGCCTAAATAGACGATACCAAAAGCAGTTAAAAAAATAACTCACCGCTTTTTTTGCAATGTTCCTTTTCCTTTTTTTTTTGTTGAATTCTCTTGCGACTTTTTTTGGTGTAACAGGAATAGCTTCAGTTCCATTTATACGAAACAACAAAAAAACACTGAAAATTTTTTTAAACTAGAGCGATAAATAAATGTTTCCCTCCAAAAATTTTTTTTTATAATACTAAAATGCCTTGCATTCTGTTTAAAGGTTAGACAGGTCGTAATACCTTTTGGGGTTTAAAAGGATATTGCTGGTTTTGGTAACCCGGTCGATGGAGATTGCGGTTTTGCAACTGACCCTATTTTTCGATGTTAAATATGAATGGGATATTGAGGATTTTTACACAATATTTTGTGAACTTGTAGAGATGAACAAAAAATATAGTGGACATTAATCAATTTCCAAAACGGGATTCTGGTTTTCTTCTTACCCCCCAAATTTTAGGTATTACAAACTGTCTTTAGCTTTTTCAAGACCTATAATTTACTAATTAAGATCAACAAAATAAAAAAAAATTAAGTCCTTTGTTTTAAACCTTAAAAAATAGTACTTTCTTGTTAATAAACAATTGGAGCAGGAGCGCCCCCTCCATAAGTTAAGAATTTTAAACCAAGAAATATGAAGAGTTGGCTTTAAAACAAATATTTTAAAAAAAGGAGCTATTTTATTTATTTAAATTCCAAATTACTTAAAACTTGCAATAAACATTCAAAAATAAAATAATATTAATTTTCAATTTTTTCCAGAGGCATACCTTAAAAAAATCCTAAAAATTCGGTTATTTGATTATAACTAGAAAAATATTGCAGTAAGATGAAAAAATTATATTACTTAAATTAAAGGTTTTGTAAAAATACATAGTTTATGTCATATAAAGTGTTGTATATCGTTAATAGTTTTTAAGATATTGACGCTTTACATAAAAAAATCGTTAATATCTGAAATTATGCGTATTCTTGATAACTTGCTGTTTGACCCCCGATTTTTACTTTAGATTTGTGTTTAGCGGAAAGAAATATTCCAGAAAATCCTATACCCACACCCAGCACACACCATTTTTTTGTAGGACCATGTAATCAATTAAACCTAATTTTATTTAAATATAAATTTTTCTTGAACCCTATAAGACCACATATCAATTAATAAATCTGAAGCTAAAATTTCAGTTTTAGTTTCAGATATATTAATTAATCTTTCGCCAATAAGATTTTAATTGGAGGATTCATGAACACCATTCTGGCTTTTCCATTTCTAAAGTACCTTCAATATTACCATTAAAAATGAGCTGAGATGCATGGATTTAAATAAAAAAATAATAATAATTTATAAAAACTCAATGCATCATTATTTATAACTTTTTGCGCTACCCTAAATTAAAAAAAAAAGAGCTTGATTTGATAAAAATTTGCAAAGATATGGCTATTTTGTTCGCGTACCGCTGATTTAAACGCTCGATTTCAGTTTTTGACTCGGCCTGTCAGTCCCAGAGCTTCTATCCCCACCACTACTTCCCTGGCGCCGACGAAAGTATTAGTCACTTTAAACACATCTTTTAGCAATAAAAAACAAATATAACAACTTTTTATTGTGTGGTATATTAAGTTTAAGTATTATACCATTTAATACCGTCCAAATTAATTCTTAATTATTATAAACAATTTAAACGATATTTAAAAAAAAAATATAACTCGATTCCTACTGGTCATAGAGACTTCTATTTTTTTTTCAAAAATATTTGTTTTGAAGTTAGCTCTCCATATTTCTTGGTATAAAATGCTTAACTTATGCAAGGGGCTCTCCGGCTCCATTTTTTTATTAACAAAAAAGTACCTTTTTTCAAGGCTCAAAACAAAAGACTGGATATTATTTTTTTTATTTCGTTGATCTTAATTAGTAAAATATAACTCTTGAAAAAGCAAAAGACAGTTTGTAATACCTAAAATATTAATAAACAAAAAAGATATAGCCTACTACATTAGGGCTCTAAAATCACTAAAACTCAATTATCTTAGCAACAAATTATCCGATCATGCTTTAGAACCTCTCATTTAATTAAGAATTAAAAAAGCGATGTTTTGTAATGACAGAAATGGATAAAAAATATGTTTGCAATAATTATCAACACTTCAAAAAATGGATATTTTTAACGGTTTTTTGCATTTTTTCATAAACAAATGGACCAAATCAATTTTAGCCGGGCTCAAATTATAGGTTTTTTTAATACCTAAAAAAACATTTTAAATGTATTCCTCTAAAATTAACAATGGCGCTTGCAGAATCGAAAAACACGTTTTTAGCACTTTTAACCCTCCACCCCCCACCCCTGCACACTTTATTCGAGTCTAAAACTATATAGTCATATTTAGGTAATCACCCAGGTAATTTAAAATCTGTTCTTATAAGCCATAGTTAGCCATGGATACAACCCAAAGTTTGGCAAAGTTAAGTCGCGTTAGCCATGGTTCGTCTTGGAAACCAAACAAAAATATAAATATTTAACAGAAGTCAATTTTGGGTTGTATCCATGGCTAACTATGGCTTATAAGAACAGATTTTAAATTCAACTAAGTTGCAACTCGTTTATCCGAACATAGATATTATATATAATTTATATATAAAAAAAATTTTTAAAAAAAAATTTATATATATATATATATATATATATATATAAAATTTTTTATATATATATATAAATTTTTATATATATATATATATATATATATATATATATATATATATTTATATATATATATATATATATATATTTTAAAGAAAAGAGGAAGATTAGCAGAATTTGAATTTTCAATCATATAAAGGGTGTTCCATTTAAAATAACGAAGTTGATAGTGATTTGTTAATTTTCCGATCATCATTTGTTTTTCTATCTTACACCATGAAAATCTTCATGAAAAATCCTGCAACTTTCATATAAACTATTTTTTTCTATCTATAAAAATAAAGATTTTAAAGGGGTGCGCAATTATACGGGAAAACCCTGTACTTATAACATAAAGAGCCATTATCTAATCTTATTCTTTTAAATTTCTATTATTTTCTTTTTTTTAGTTTCAATTCCCTCATTTTACAGTCAACTAGCATTCCAAATTCTATTCAATGCGGTAATCACATTGTCTTAGTGTGGTACATTAAGTTTGCAACAAATGGGAAACTTCTTTATTTGTAATCCGTCAAAAAAAAATCCATAAAAGTTTTATGATGTCAAACCATATTAGCATTAATTAAGTTTAATTAAAAGTCAGAGAATATAAAGGGTGAGTCAAAAAAAAAAAAAGAACTGCTTAAGAGTAAAGTATCCTTATTTAAGGAAATATAACAAAATGTTAAGTAGAAAGGTTGTTTAAAATCAAAAGTTATGCTTCAATAGCAAGTCATGGCCACCTATTTAAATTCATACGGTATAGGTTTTTAATCATACTCTGCTAAAAAAATTCGTATAACTACGTACTACAAAAACTTCAGACCACCAACTCTGCAAGGTGAAACAATACCATTTGCGAAAGAAGCAAAATATCTGGGGTTGATCCTAGATAGCACTCTTAGCTGGAATTCGCATCTGTGGCAAATCCTGGGGCATGCAACCAAAACAGATGTACTGGCTATACGTGACAGTCATAAGATCAATGATCACGTATGGCTCTGTGGCATGGTGGCGCAAGGGGCAGCAGCGGCTGACTCAAGCAAAGCTATCTAGCTTACAGAGACAGGCCTGCCTAATCATCACGGGTGCGCTGCGCTCGACACCAACGGCGGCCATGGAAGCCCTCCTAGGACTTCCTCCTCTGCATATTTACTTGGAGAGAGAAGCAAGGTGGGCAACCTACAGACTCTATCAAGCGGTCAGTAACAAACCGCAGGCGTGTCATATGGAGAGCACCAGTCTCCTCAGGAATGTTCTGACCTGTGACAGACTGGGAATGCCCTGACATAATCCTACAGAAACCCAATACAATCGGCCCTACAGTGTAGTCTACCCACCCACAAAGGGAGGACTGGAGTCAAAACCGACCGACCTGCTCCGGGCTGACATCTGTTGGTACACCGATGGCTCCAAAACCAAGAACGGTGTTGGAGCTGGAATATATGGACAGAGGCTAATGGCAGAGTTTTCCTTCAGCCTGGGCACTCTCGCAACCATATTTTAAGCGGAGGTATTTGCTATTGAGATGTGTGCTAGATCGCTGGTTGATCGGCATTGCACACGTAAGACAGTTAAAATATTCTCCGAATCTTGCCGGTGCAATTCGAAGACCGTCTGGAATTGCAAGGATGCGCTGACCAAACTGGGTCAAAACAATAAGGTTACATTACTGTGGATACATGAACACACCGGCCTAGAGGGTAATGAATCCGCAGACCTCCTTGCCAAAAGAGGGGCGGAAACAAAATTCACAGGGCCGGAACCGGTCATCGGTATATCTTATGGAATGGCCAAGCAGTTCATATCAGCTTGGACACAAACAGAAATTCTTCGGTACTGGCATGGACTTCCGAGTCTCAGACACTCGAAGGCCTTCATAAGCTCGCCGAACCATCAATGTACTGTCAAACTACTGGAGCAATCAAGGGTACACCTTTAAACTCTAGTGGGACTGTACACGGGACACTGCAGATTGAAATATCACATGCACAAGATCGGCCTAGCGGAAGACGCCGAGTGCCGCATGTGCATGGAGGGGGATGAATCGGCAGAACACATACTGTATTCGTGCCCAGCAATGACACGACTAAGATTCGCAATCCTTGGCAATGGCACCTTGTTGACGGGGGAGGTAAAAGATCTCTCTCCCAACAGGATCATCAGATTTATTAGAAGACTGGACCTGGTGTGAGAAATATAAAAGGGTATGAGCCACAATAGACCGATCGGTCGCAGTGGAAGGGTGTTATACCAACCTACTACAAAAGCGTATTAAATATTTTTAATGAAAATCATAAGGGAGAGTGAAGAAGGCTAAAGCCGTTTTCCTAAAGTGGCACAAGTAATCGTTTGTGCACGGCAAAATAACTCACGCGCAGTACGTCAATATTTAAAAATTGTGGCATGTGAAAACTTTTTTTTTTATTAAATATAATATGTAAACGGAAGTATCGCCAATAAATTACTAAAAAAATTATGGCCAAGGCTATAATTAATTTTCAAAAAAAATAGAAACTTTTGATACTTTCTGTTTATTCAATTTTTATTTTTTTATTTTATATGACAGTACTATACCACTATTTTTTCTTTTAATTTCATAAATAAAGCATCTGATTTTTTTTTTAAATTTTCCCATTTGATAAAACTTGTTAATTCCAAAGTAGTTTTAATGCAAGCAAATATTGCCGGAATAAATTTTTATTCTAAATCTGCGTATAAGTATTTCCTCTTCTGAACTCCGTCAGTTGACTCTCTGTGTATGTTTGTTTGGCGCCGTCTAATAAATATTTATCTCTAATAAGTAACCTTTGGTCTTACAATTTAATTTGGTACCACAACATTTTACAGCTTTTTTTTATCCATAACATTCGAAATAATACAACACAATGGACAAAGATTACATCATAAAAAAATTTGAGCCCACAAAATAGAATTTAGAAAATCCCAAGACATTTAAAAAAATAAAATGTAGCACAAAATTAAGATAATGTTATATTTTGAAGTACGAATAAAGTGGCACTAGGGCTGCGTTCAAAAATCATTACAAAGTAGACATTTTCAATAACACTGAAATTTTGGACTTTCATTATCTTTATTAGTTTATTGACACAGAATGTTTTGGTTAGTAATGTATCTCCAATGGTTTTTAAATGATAACTAAAACTATTCTTAAAAGCTTCGACTTGTATTCTGTCCGTTGTTCACTGAGGCTTGACCAATTTATCACGGTTTAGTAACAGCTGCCAGATATTCGTAATGCCGATACTAGGCTTGCCAAGAAATTTTGGTTCTTAAAAATGATTACAGCTTCTTTAAAAAAATTTTTCTTTTATTGGGTTGCTCTATGAATAATTTTTGCTTCCGACGCGGTGTTGTTTTGACCATGAGTGTTTAGCAACCATTGACTTCCACCAACAGATAGTATATAGATCGTAGCTTCTATAATAGTTTTTAAGGTGGCCGGTCAATATATCCCGATCATTATTATTCCATGCCAAAATATTCCATACAAAAAAATTCCATGACAAAAACATCCTATAAAAAAATCCCATAAAAAAATCCAATGCAAAAGCTTACTAATACAAAAATATCCTTATCTTTCCCATTATGTGTAACCAAAACTAACCACAACAAGCACGTGTTTGTACTAGCATTATTAAAGATGATGGTTAGTTGTGGTTAGTTTTGATGGCGATGTGTTTATTACGATATAAAGAAATGCAGAGCACGTGTTTGTACTAGCAATAAGGAAGATGATGGTTAGTTGTGGTTAGTTTCGGTTACACATAATGGAAAATATAAGGAAATGTTTGTATTAGTAAGTTTTTGCCATAGGATTTTTTTATGGGATATTTTTTATAGGATGGTTTTGTCATGTAGTTTTTTTATATGGAATATTTTGGCATGGGATATTAATGATCGGAATATATTGACTAGGATTTTCTGACCGGGATTTAGTTTTAAAATATCCTTGGAAAACGGTTGAAGAAACATCACTAATCGAAACGATGTATATTAATTAACAAATAAAGACAATGTCCAAGATTTTAGTGTTATATTAAGTAATATTAAAAATTAATAATTTTCGTTCCACTGGAGGACGGTAAATTTGTAGGTATGAAAAATAGCAACAAAGGGTCTGGCCCACCCAATATTTGAAAATTTTTATATTAACATATTTTAACCTTTCTGCTTTAATATTTGTATTTGCACACCCTTAGTATACTGCACTGTTAGTTCTCGTTTTGTTTGCATCTGTGTAAATAAATTATTTGCTATAAAAACCTAAACAAACATACTTTTTTTTTGGCAAACATGTGCTCTGCCATTGCAACGCTTTTGTGAAACATGAGAATTTTTACGAGAAAATTATCATAAAAACTCAAATACATTTGCAAGCACGCTAAGAGAAAATATCTGGTGAAAAGTAAAATAACCATACGCTTTTATAACTTGAAAATGTTTGGTAAAATAGATTTTATTTTTGAATAACTAGCATATGGAGTACGTGTGTTTTTTTGATTTTCTAGGATTATAATAGTAATCACAAATATAAAGTAAAACGCTTAAGAGAACATAAAAATATACTTAATATTTGTTTAAAATCAAAAATAATAGCTTCTAAACTAATAAAAATAAAACCTGTCAAGGCAAAATCTTTTGATCTATACAAAGCATTATAAAAATGTTTAAACGACAAAAAGTATTAACAAAGAATAACAAAGTGTAGCATTGTAACCATGGACAAATATACTAAAAAAGAGACTGCTTGATTCCGTGTATTAAGATAATATATAAGAAAGATATTCTAATCCTGCAATGCATTATGGGAAATGTGTCAAGCGGTGGCGCCACCACGAGTGTGCACACTAAAGTATTTTTATCCCAACTTCCGCAATAATAAAAATAAGGATGGAAATACTTTAGTGTTCAAGACACAATCGTGGCGGCGCCACCGCTTGACACATTTCCCATGATGCATTGCAGGATTAGAATACCTTTCTTATACAGGGTGTCCCAAAAGTAATGGGACACAGAGCAACAGCAGATTCCTTGGGTCAAAATGATGCAATTTACGTAAACTTGCCTTATCCGAAAGTTAATAATAACAAAGATACAGGGTGTTAAACTTTTAATTTTGCTTTTGTTTTTTCTTAATAATTCTTTAACCAAATGACCTAGCTGTACAAAATTTGGGATCTGGAAGTTTTCTGAGGCGAGAAATTTAAATTTGTCCACGCTTTAATGTTGCTCTAGAGGGCCAGCTCGGCCTATCACTTGTTTTAAATGTCGTAACTTTTTTAGGCTTAGAATATTGACCTGTTTATTAAAAAATAAGTTACTATAAATCTGCATCAAAAATGTATACTTTATTTAAGTCTCTAGGAGCAGCGTTCTCGAGATAAACGCACTTTAATGGATCTTGCTAATTTTTTATGGAAAATAAATTTTATCCAATTGTTTTGAAATTTTGCATAGTGATAGTTCTAAACACGCTGATCAAAGGTCTTCCAGGGCACAAAACCCGAAAACTTGGGGACTTTTGAGGGTGATTTTGGGGGGGTTGGAGGTGTTTTCGGGTTTTGTGTCCTGGAAGACCTTTGATCAGCGTGTTTAGAACTATCACTATGCAAAGCTTAAAAACAAAATTTATTTTCCATAAAAAAATTGCAAGATCCTTTAAAGTGCGTTTATCTCTAGAACGGCTGCTCCTAGAGACTTAAATAAAGTATACATTTTGATGCAGTGAATTTATAGTAACTTAATTTTTAATAAACAGGTCAATATTCTAAGCCTAAAAAAAGTTACGACATTTAAAACAAGTGAGGTAGGCCGTAGCTGGCGCCCTCTAGTAGCAAAAACAAAAGCGTGGACGAATTTAAATTTCTCGCCTCAAAAAACCCCCAGATCCCAAATTTTGTACCGCTAGGTCATTTGGTTAAAGAATTATTAAGAAAAAACAAAAGCAAAATTAAAACTTTAACACCCTGTATCTTTGTTATTATTAACTTTCGGATAAGGCAAGTTTCCGTAAATTGCATTATTTTGACCTAAGGAATCTGCTGTTGCTCTGTGTCCCATTACTTTTGAGACACCCTGTATATTATCTTACCGTGTATAACCTTGGGAACAAGATGAGTAGTGGCGACGCCAACCGCGTACGGAATGAATTTCAACGCCTGGCGGGAAATTTAAATTATAAAAGCATTTTTTTTGTTTAGACAAAACAGATAGTCTGGGATTTTATTGCAGAGCAGTTTCTAAATAATACAATACAACTCAAATATTAAATATTTAATTTATATAATATACATATTCTTTTAATTTAAATTTTTATAAATGTTTAAATATTTTTATTTTCTTTTTGGTTTTAAATTTATTTTCTTGATCTTCCTTGTAATTATCTTGACAACACTTTCTAATTAATAATGTTATACTGTGTTGTAATAAGAGAGAAGTAACTTCGTCTTTATGATTTTTACATGTGTACCATTCAAAATTAAGTTTGTTTTGTAGAAAAAGTTGAATTTTTTTTTGAATATCATTAACGTGGCCATATTTCGGCAAAATAAGCATTACTTCGTCATGTACATAAGCTATAACATTTAAAACGTCTTCCGTAACATATATCAGTCTTTTTTTACTTGGTACATGGCCGGAGCCGGAACTATATCTTGTACCCCTTGCCCTTACAAAAATTCCTACAAAATTATTTAACTTTGATGGCTTTTTATAAACAAATGTTTTTCCATAAATTTAACTAAAGCATACCTTAGACATACTCACTCAGAGTAATAATAGTTTTGTCAAAGAAAATATACTGTTCGTTTTCGTTATACAAAAAACGTTAAGAAAATCTTTTTTAATAGACAATAATTCGACATAAACAAACATTTGACGCCTTGTCACACCTTGTCTGTTAAAGTGAGGTTAGTTTAACAGTTCGAGAAGATTACCGAATCCGGTACGTCAAAAAAAAGAAAAGCCAAACTTTATGCTCTATCTCTCTCGAAATCCGTACGGAACGCGTCCCCCTTTTCGGCGTATCAATCAAGCAGTCTTATTTTTAGTACATTTGTCTATGATTGTAACTGCTCTTTATAATCGCTCAGATTAAGCCATGGTGACTGTAGGTTTGTTCCAACAAGCATCCGGTATCGTTTCGAAACTGTTTTTGAATTGTATTTTGGTGCGCTTCGACGCTTGCGCGGACTTAAAATAGTTTCGTGACGGTACAAAAAGTAACAAACGTTGGATCGCTTTGTGGATCGTTTTCGGGACTGTCAAATCAAAAGATCAAAAATCTCTTTGAATTTTTTGTTTTGAAAATATAACCCTACTTTTCTACTTATTATTTTTGTGATCAAAGTTATCAAATATCACTCATAATATTGTTACTCATCTTTAAAGATAATTAAATTCAATAATGGGCGTATTAGGTGTAAAAATTAATGCTTTTGAATGATAACAAGCAAGAAAATGCTAAAGCACGATGCCCGCTAGTCACTAAATAACAGTAACCATATGAAGATGAAACATGAAATAGCTGTTAAAAATTAAAAATCCAGTGGCATGATGCGCAATGCGCAAGTCAACCCAAACAGTTTTCAATTTGGGCCATGTATCGGAATTACCGTTCTGAAACCGTAACATAAACGATTCCATGTTATGTTGGTACACAAACAGGATCGTCCTGTTTGTGTCACTTTAATCACTGCGCATGAGCGTGATCGTTCCGTGACGGTTTTTCGACTTGTTGGAACAAACCTTGTGTCAAACCCCAGTCATTCTTAGGCCACATAAATGAATGCAGCCGTGCACCATCGCGCATTGCAATTTATTTATCCTTGAAAATGTAGCCTTTTTATATTGGGACAGTCCATGAAGGCTGAAGGCCTAAGTACTAATGTACCGTTTGTGTCTTAAGGGTAGTAAGGGGAAGTTTATTCACACAGTACTTAAATATTTGGAAATTTGGAGGAGAAGGGAAAACTTCTGCAGGTGCAGGTTACACAGTCTGGACAATCTAGAGATAAAAAGAGGGAAGTTTGGATTCTCTCAAGTTGGACTGTAAAAGGATGCATAAAAGTGGCAGCATGTGTTGCTCTGCTGGAAGCTGCAAAGGAAGGAATTATAGTGGCTAACTTTTTGGAACAGTAGCCGGGTAAATACCAATAAAAGACTGACAGCTCTCCTACAACCCGTCGCGACAGGAGAAATAATACTTTCTGTAAGCGTGGGATCCTTATTAGGATGAACAGCGCTCTTCTTTAAATGAAATAAGGAATGCTGAAAGTTGAAGGAGACGCCATTCCCCAAATATCTGACCAAATATTTTTTGTGAATAGAACGATCCTCGATAGAGTTATTTAAAAACCAGTAACAAGGGTAACAGGGCAAAGGGCAGTTTCTATTTTCTGACAAAGGTAATTTTTGTTCCTAAAATTTCAAAATGATTTTAGCCAATAAAATTAGGGGGTTGCTTAAGACGACGAGACAGAAGTAAAAACTTTATTAGGACGAAATTTCCTAATAACCTTTTACAATCTAACATCTGCAAACTCAAGACGATTAATAAAAAGCACATATACTATGCTTCTTCATATTTTAGTATCTATCTTTTTTTCCGACTGCATCATAAGCGTCGCATAGCCGAATCTGACGGTTTACTCATTCAATACCCACAATAAGTACTAAACGCGCCTAAGGAATTTTCCAAAAATTTTGAAAAGTAATAGCTACATAAATATTTTGGAAAATTAATTGTTGAATTTCAAATGGCTAACTTTAATAAAGAAAAGATCGTTTTAAGAAATTAAAAATAACATATTCTTTTATTGGTGGTTAGGTAAATTAGCATTGCTAAACCTGGCCACTATTTTGTATATTATATTTTTTTGTAACTTTATTCATTTTTTTTTTTTATTTTTTCTGATAATAAATATATATATATATATATATATATATATATATATATATATATATATATATATATATATATATATATATATATATATATATATATATATATATATATATATATATATATATATATATATATATATATATATATATATATATATATATATATATATATATATATATATATATATATATATATATATATATATTAGTGCAGATAAAGGTAACTGATGTTATCCTATATAAATAGTAGAACTTTCTAGATAAATAAATTTTCTTATTTGCTGCACCCTTAATAGTCCAGTCAAATTAAACCAACAAATAAGGGTGAAGGTACATAAATTAACATCAAGCTGAAAATGAGTAAAATTGTTCATAAAATAATTAAAAATAACATTTCAAAATTCCCCATCGTTTCGGTACGTGGAAAAAAATTGACTTGAGGTCAAAGGTCAAAAAATGGGTTTTTCGCGGTTTTTTTCAAAACGTTAAGTTTTATAAAAAAGGTGTTAATATTTTTTTCCTTATTATAGCCACCGTTCCTGAGATCGGTTTAATTCAAAAAGCTGTAAGCGTCATTGTATGCACACGTTTCCACGCCACCTCTATAGGCCGATTCCAGAGGTCTGTTGTGATTCTGTTTGGAAACTATTGCATAATAACAGATATTTGCAAGGGTTGAAACTAATAAAAGCGATGGAAATTAAAAAACAGTGGAAACATTTATTCATCCGAGTCAGAATCTTTAATTACTTCTTCTTGTTGTTCTTCTTCTTGACTTTTTTCTTTTTTCTTGGGTCTCCTTTTTTTTTACTGGGTTAATATCTCAATTTGATTATCACTATTCATTGTCATTGTATTCAACTTGTTTCAATTCTGCTTGGGTATTTTTGCAACACAGTTTAGCATTATACAGTGCAAACATTTTGTAAATATCGTTTGCTTATCTATTTTGTAATACTAATATTTATTTTTGCAAAAAAAATTACATTAATCAACAATGAAAAATTTGTTTTTTAGAATAAAGTTTTTCTCTAGAATTACAACTTATACATTGTTGAAACAGTGCACTAGGTGCTTCCAATAGGATTAAAAAATAAATTATATATTTAAAAGCAAACTATAAATAAAATTATATTGTATAATTTACAAAAAATTCTTTGAATTTTAATTTAAAATTTTCATTATAAAAAAAATATGGCATTTTCCAAAATGATGTTTATTATTAAATTTTAAAACTAGATAGATAAATCTGTAGTAAACTTAAACACTAATAATATTTAAAACTTATTAAATTATTTATTATATTTAAATTTATTAAATTTAAATTATATATAATTTATTTATTTTTCAACTCTATGGATAGAAAACATGTAATTATATTAACATTAAATAAAAAAAAACTTACCTTAAAACGTTGCCAATATTGCCAATGTTTTTAAGTTAGCTTAATTTTATTTTTTGAACTATCATTATAAATAATCATTTCATATCTATAGAATTTTAAAAGAGATCAGTTTTATAAGAAATTAAAACTTTTTCAATACATCTTTTAATGTTTTTTAATAATAATTTTGCAAAAGCAGAAAAGCCCTTCATATTATATTAAACGTGTATTAAAAAAAAAAACATTATTCAAATATCTACATTTTGGAGAAAAGCCAGACAAGTTTTAATTTTAATTGATGTTTTCAGGAAACAAAATAAACTATAAAATTATTTCATTAATTTTGTACTTTAAAATACACTATTAATGGAGTGTACAAAACGAGATAATGAATTTCCACTTACCATCGAAAACTTCTGAATAGAACAAAAAACTTTACCTGTTTTATTCTCGGATCGTCAGACTCCAGCTGGGGGATGTTTAATAAAGGAAAACTTCCTTCCGTTGCTTTTTCCTGCTCTGTCTTGGGATTCGATTTTTTGTTTGTTTTTTGCTTTAACGTTTGCGACTGGAAAATAAAACGTTTATTAATTTATAGGAATATTGTGCAATTAGAGTTTGTTGGGATTTCTTTATGATTTATTTTAGTGAACGTTTATTTTTTTCCTCCTTTTTTTTAATTTTTATTGTTTTCATGTAAAGTAAAAATATTTTTTATTAATGTTATAATAATATAATTTATTATTTTTATTATATTATTAAATAATTTTAATCAGAGGCAAAAAATATGTTAAATTTGATATTTGAATAATTTAATAACAAATATTGACGGCTAAAAAGAAAACTTTTAAAGTTGTTGCATTTTTATTAATACTACATGTTTCGCAAAGCTCTAACGGACAAATTTAACAATTACAACACAATACATAATATTCATTCTATTATACGCATTTGGTTTAAAAGTTTAATTAAATTAATTTAGCAAAAAATAAATAAATAACTTTATTTACAAAAATGATTTTAAAATTTTTAGCAAATTTTAAAAAAAATATTTTTATTTAAAAGAATTTAAAAATTTTTAAATTTGCCATAATAAAATAATAAGTGTACATATTATTACCCTAATAATTATGGATTGTAAAACCAAAATAAATATATCTAATTATATATAATATTGTCAATTGTGCCAAATTAGGACAAAAATAAATAATTTAACCTAATTTTAAGTACAAAGCCTTGTAATTTACCACTTACCTAAAAAAAAAACATTTTTTCCAATGTTTTCCGGTATAGATTATTATAAACCAATGTAATACTTGGTAGGTAGCCCATATTACCATATTTTTAAATATTAAATATGATTTTTAGGAAAAAAAA
This sequence comes from Listronotus oregonensis, assembly GCA_019359885.1. Lineage (NCBI taxonomy): Eukaryota > Metazoa > Arthropoda > Insecta > Coleoptera > Curculionidae > Listronotus > Listronotus oregonensis. Next base: position 59,251 of record JAHBCN010002948.1, read on the forward strand.
GCAAATCAAAACTTCTTGGTATACAGAAGTAGGTAATGGGACACAGAGGAACAGCAGATTCCTTAGGTCGAAATAATGCAATAATAATGTCGAAACTTGCCTTATCCCAAAGTTGATAACAACTAAGATACAGGGTGTCAAACTTTAAATTTTGTTTTCGTTTTTTCGTAATAATTTCTTAAGTAAAAGACATAGCGGTACAAAATTAAGGATTTGGAGGTTCTTTGAGGCGAAAATTTAAATTCGTCCATATTTTTGATGTTGCCAGTAGAGGGCGCAAGCTACGGCCTACCCTACTTATTTTAGATGGCATAACTTTTTTAAAGCTTTGTATATTGACCTGTTCATTGAAAAAAAAGTAACTGTAATTCTCGCTGCGTCAAAAGGGTATACCTCGTTTAGGTCTCTAGGAGCAACTGTTTTCGAGATAAACGGAATTTAAAGGACCCCGCCATTTTCCTATGGAAAATGGGTTTCGGTCAATTAATTTCAAACTTTGCAAAGTAATAGTTTTTGACACGCTAATCAAAAGTATCTACGGGCATAAAACCCAAAAACCCTTCTAACCCCCCTAAAATCACCCTCAAATGTCTCCAAATCCCCAGTGGCTTTGGGGGAGTTAGAGGGTTTTTGGGTCTTGTACCTGTAGAGACTTTTAATCAGCGTGTCAAAAACTACTACTTGGAAAGTTTGAAAATAATTGGCCGAAACCCATTTTCCGTAGGAAAATGACGGGGTCCTTTAAAGTGCGTTTATCTCGAAAATAGTTGCTTCTGGAGACCTAAACAAGGTTATGCCATCTATAATAAGTAGGATAGCCCGTAGCTAGCGCCCTCTACTAGCACCATCAAAAGTACAGACGAATTTAAATTTCTTGTCTCAAAGAACCTTTAAATCCATAATTTGTACCGCTACGTCTTTTAGTTAAGAAATTATTAAAAAAAAAACAACAAAAATATTAAAAGTTTGACACCCTGTATCAAAGTTATTATCAACTTCATGATAAGGCAAGTTTACGTTAATTGCATTATTTTGACCTAAGGAATCTGCCGCTGCTCTGTGTCCCATTACTTCTGGGACACCCTGTATATCTTTCGGACTATTTTATTTCATTTTACGTTATATAGTGCCCGTTTTTATTTTTTGATTTAATTTTATGCTCAAATTTAAGGTGTATCCACAAACATTTTCTAGTTTATTATTTATGAAGCAAACTTGCTACAAAACTTTGTCTAACAATAATCTTACCTTGCTGGTATAATAATTCATTCCAAGTGGCATAAAAACTTCTTGAAAATTATTAATGGCTTGAGAAATTATGAGCATAGTCTGCAACTGACTCCTTAGCATATCTATGTCTTTAATAATAAAGGCGATGTAAAATAATGACAGAAAGTTATTTACAAACTCAAAGAGCACCAACTTTGTCACTCGATGTCTTTCAAATTGGGACTGAGTTCGGTGGTTTTCTAAAAATAATTATAAAACTCGTATTAAGCCTTTGTATCTTATTTTAAAAATAACCTAATTAAACATTGTTTAAATAACGGTTTATGGTTGTTGACCTATTTAGTCCGGGTAAATCTGTATTCTGCATTCTCTTTAGAAACAGATCAACTACAAAGTGTCGGAAAGGGATACTGGATACGAAAGAGGGTGTTTTTTAACCCATTTTCTTACACCCTTATCCCTTTTTCCGATTTTAATGGTACATGTAGGTTTTTTGGGCCACTTGGTTAGTATTGGTAAGTTCACCACTATTTTAACTTCTGTTACCCTATAGACAATATTTTTTTCTAAAATTACTGTTTTTTTAATTTAAAAGAATGATGTAGGTTTTTTTGGTCGTGAAATTCAAATCTCAAATCAGAAACGATAATTAAAGGGTTGGATTGAATGTCCCGTAAAATACGAATTTGCTTTATTTTTTTTTGAGATGAGAGAAAAATTATTTTGATGAGATTAAGAGAAAAAATATATTTTTTTAAATACGATTTTTTTAAAAGCGGTATCTTTTTTTTTGTCTTAGAGGTCTTTTAATTCTTCTTTTTTATAAACTTTAATGCTGTTTTAATTCTTTTTGCTTTTGCGTTTTATTTTTTTTTTTGGCCGCAATAATGCATATCAAAAAAATAATGGCAGATTCAGATTTTACGGAAAATATTAAAAAGAAAATGTGATTTCAAATAATTTTAAGCTTAATTTGGAGGTTGAAAAAAAACCCTTTTACCCCGTTGGCATAAATTTTGACTGGAAATAAGTCTTTTTAATTTAAATTGATTATGTATGTATTTTTCTGGAGTTGCTATACCTAACTCTGATGCCAATAGATTTATAGATTTGAAGCAAATAATTTTTTTAGAGACTGATTTTAATTCTTTATTTAAATTTCAGGAACTTAAATTTAATTAATTATTTTATATTGTTAAGAAAAAATACAACATTGACTAAAATAAATAAGTTTTTAACTTTTTTATTTACATTAAACAAAAACAAGCCCTCAAATGTAATTTCTGATATTAAATTTGAATTCAGCGGCCCAAAAAACCTATATGTACCATTAAAAATGGGAAAACACTTTTTTAGCAAAATGTAGTTTTTAGAGGTGTGGGGTTTAAAAAAGGGTGTATTCATCCCTTCTAAGCCCTAAAATGTATTTTTAATATCATACTCGAATTCAGTGGCTCCAAAAGACTATCTATCGCTAAAAATGGGGAAAAATTATTTTTTAGCGAAATGTATGTTTAAGGGGTGTAGGGTGTAAAAAAGGGTGTATTAAGCCCTTCTGAGTCCTCAATTATACTATTAAAAACGATAAAGAACTTTTTTTTAGCGAAATGTATGTCTTAGGGGTGTAGGGGGTAAAAAAATGATGAACTTAGCCCTTCTTAGCCCTTAAATGTATTTTCTGATGTTATATTTAAATTCACTGTTCCAAAGAATATATATGTATCATTTAAAATGGAAAATTTTTTTTAGCGAAATGTATTTTTAGGGGTGTAGGGTGTAAAAAACACCCCCCGTCGTAGTATCCAATATCCCTTTTCGACACTTTGTACTTAATCTGTTTCTGAAAAGAATGCAAAAAGTATTATCTTGATTCATGTACTTCCAAAATCAATTCTAGGTTTAAAGTGATTTTTAACCGATTTACCCGTATTAATTGTACTAATTGTATTTTACAAAAAAATTAGCTAAAATATTTAAAACTGAAAAATATGAAAATATTTTTTAAAACAACTAGCTACATTTGAACTAAAAATTAAAGCTTAGTTATTACTAGCCAATCTTTAACTTTTTTAAAGGGCATGCTTTATTGCCAAATAGGACTAAAATGTTTTTATACTCAATTGTAATTACTAAATAAGTACTTTTGCCCATGACCAATCCATTATTTATATTTACCCAAGAATAATGGTTTCATTATTTTCTGGTTTCGCTTTTTTTTTAACAGTAAGATAAGCACCTCAGATTTGCAGTAATATTTATTATGTGCTAGATAAAAAAACACAGCTGGCTATGAAACAATTGTCCGAACGTAGTCTTGGTTTATTTTGGAATAAAACGTCAAAGGTGGTTCGGCTTATTTATTACTAACTTAAAAATACAGAATTTTAAAGTAAAACTACTTGTTAGTCATGAATAAAGTATAGTATTCTGGTCGCATATTATGGCTGTTATTTAATCAACCAGATGAATAACATCCATCCCTCTATGCTTGTTGAATAAAATACTATTATACATATATGATAGTTCGTAGGATATATGTCAAATATATAATATAATAATAAACCTGATTACTTAATACTGCTTAACTTCAAAATGTGTATAGGGGTCAAGAGCCGATAAAAATACAATTATTTTATAACTTCGTTCCAATGTCCCGACTGGGATCATCAAAACAAAAAAATAATAACACTTTGTCAAAAGGACAATACTTGCGCATTCGCTTTGACCTTTTTGTTTAACTATTAAATTATAGGGCCTTCAAATTAAATATATTTATCTCCACAAAAACGTCATAAATTTGACGATACATTTATTTTCCAAAATAAATTTGGACAAAGCAACAAATGAAAATTCAACCATTATTCGGCCAGTAGAGCTAAAGTAATTTTATAAACTAATGTATCGACAATACTATTAAAATTTTATTTCTAGGATAAATTTAAATTCTATTAGCTTTTAAAGGAGCTAGGTTTGTTGGTGTTTAATAAAAAAAGCCTATAATGGTGGCCTAAATTTAAAAATAAGTGTTATTATCCTATATTCTTTTTTAATATAGGATAATACAGTTTGTTTTTTTTTAATGGGCCTATTAAATAAATATAATATTATCAGTCAGAATACTTTTTGAATAACTAGGCTTTAAACTATTACATTAGAAATAAAATTGTTTAAATATTCCGGTAATTAACAATCTTCTAATACATTCCAGATATATTCTGTTAGATGTTATTCTTAATAACAAAAATATTTTGTTATTAAAAAAATATTTTAATAACCGAAATTTTTAAAAGAGCATTTTTAAAAGCACAATGTAGGTGAAAAATAAAAAAAAATATATGAAACAAATTTTAAAGGACAAAAATTACATACAATTAGAAACAAAGCTAAAAATTTTAAATAATTACAGGGTCTAACGTAACATTTGGGCAAAATTATTGTTATTTTTTTGAATCTTTGGAATATTTATAATATTTTTTTTACATGCCTGCAGATTTATATAAAAAAAGAGTTTATGGTACAGGCATGTTCAAAATACCAATAAAATTGCTTTATCAACGATTTTAAGCTATAAAACAATTGCTAGTTTTGAAAAAGATTGCTCTATCCAGTTAAAAAATAGGTTTAGTCGTGAAAATTTATGTTGATTTGGTCATATAAAAAGTAAATGCAAAAAACAGTAAAAAATTGGGCCGAGTTGGCAAGTAGAAATAATGTTTAATTTTTAAATAAAAACTTTATATTATTTTAAATGTAGTTGAAAATTTAGATTTTAAAAGATTTCTATTTATTTTTTTTTCCAAATATTGCTTACGGTTTCTTTGTAAATAGGAATTTAGCTCAGTTAGAATGTAAATCGGTTGAGTGATACTTTAGTTATCACACTCTTTCTAACGAAAAAAGTTAAGATGTGTAATTTAACAAAAAGAAAATAACAAAAAAATGTTTTTATTATTTTTTAAAGTTTCACATCAACTAAGAGTTAAATTCTAAACAGTTTTTCCAAATAACTTTTTTAGATATCATGTCCACGAACCTTACTTGTTGATATTTTAATTTTTATAATAATTTCCTCAACCGGAGCCTATGAGCTGAATGTCAATATTGATTTTTAGGTTGTTAAATAAGCAGAGGCAATTTCCAAAAAAATGTATAATAGTTTTAATTTTTTTTCATGTGTCCAACTTTTTGTAACAAAAAACAAGTCGTTAGCAGTAGCTATTGGCAAAGTTACCCAGTGCTAATTTCTTCTTTAGTTCTTTCCCCCTAAACTATCTAGACCAAGTAACTTGCACATACAAAGATTTTTCTTCTTCTTTTTTCCACTATATTTAAAAATTTTGTTGAAGCAGGTAAATCCGGACACTTCGTAATACGAAAAAACCAAGTTTTTTTGTAATAATTTAGTAAAATTTTTTACAAATAAATAAAACAAATCTCAGGAATGAATTAAAATTCTAATAGTATTTTTATTTTAATTTATCTTATACTATGTCTGCTATGGTCAATAAGATTTTTGTATATCAAAAACAGTTGTTAATAGTCTGTTGGATTTCGCTACTTTGACATATTTTATGGGATGTATAATATTTTGTTGAAATAACTTACCCCACTCAGTCAAATATGTGGCTAAGTCTCTAAAGTATACACTAATGACTAGCACCAATAGGGAATATACTATACTTGGGATCATAATTAAGTAACTATTGGGATCTTTCACTATTTGCTTTGCATAATCTTCAGCCCAAAATGATAAAAGCATTAGGTAGAAAGCTGCGATCATACATAGAAGGACAATAGGAAGTGAAATACCATACATCTGTAAAGAAAGAAAAAACAAACTTTTAATAAAAATATGCAAAAAAAATCAGAATAAAATTTTATACTAAAGGATGGCAAGTTTATTATAAAAAATCAAAACAAAATCAAACTTTAAAAAAAGTTTATAAGAGGCATTTTTTTTCAAATTTTTTAAACATTTTCAAAGGCGTTAAACTTTTATTAGCACAATACCCTGTTAATTGTTCGAATTATAAACCTTTTGTTTTTTTAGATGTTTTTAAGGTAATGAAAAAAAACATCAATTCCCAAATTTTAAAATATATTTCTAAGAGAGAGTATGGATTACGTCACAAAAGACTAACAGCAGATCTTTATTTTTATTTGTTTTACATAACTAAGATAAATCTTTTAATATAAGTTTTTTTGTGAATCCCTAATTATTGTTCTCGATTTATCCAAGTCTCTAATCAGGTGAACATAGATAAATATCCTAATAACTAAACATCTGTCTACAAAAATGGCGATGAATTGTTTGTGTCAAATTACAACCATAAGTAAAATTTTACTAAAAAGTATTTTAATTATTTATTACCGTAAAATTACAGCTTCTATTAAAGAAAATCATACATCATAGGTTCTGCACAGCACAATTTTGTAAATTGTAACTATATCTCGAAGAGTTAATTTGTTGTTGTTGTTATTATGTGTATTGATTAATCCCAAATCAGTTAATATACCTGTAGAACTTTGCAGAATTAAGGCATCTTGATGATCATCACTAATTTCAGAAAAAGTATAAAATGTTTTGCTTTTAAATTAGGACATAAGTTTTCCAGATACAGGATGGTTCTACTGAATTTAAATTTCTAGAGTTATTAATTCGGATTTAAGTAAGTCAATTAATAGAAATAATTTATCCTGTTTAAGACAGGCTTATTAAAACCCCTATGTTGAAAAAGACAATTTATTAAATAAAAAAAAAAAAGAATACCATACTTTATTTTGCATAGGCATCGCGTAAATCAAAAACCGCTGCACCAAATAAGCTAATCTAGGTATATCCGCAAAGAGAAAAAAAACCTTTAAAATGAGGTGCAACTTGACGCCCCTTTTCCTTTGTAGATTTTATGGGTGGAACGCACCCTTCTAAAGGCGTAAAAATATTTTTTATTTGAAATAAAAGTACATGGGTTCGATTGTTGTTATCAAAAAAAATTTTTAAGGACCAAAAAGTTGGATATATATTTGCTTTTCTTTGGACAGGCTGGGCCAATGAAAACGAAGGGAGGCTATTGTGGGCAAATTCTTAAATTTCTTTGAAAAACCCTTAGACTTGTCAATTTTCAGGATATTAGCTTGTTTTTTTTTTATAGCGTAGTCATTAAGTGATTCTGAAATTGACAATTTTTAATGTTACCATACTAACGAGGGGACTCAAGAGAGTTATGGGTTCCCACTTCGCGTGTTTATAGTGTGGGTAGGTACCAACCAAACCTCAAAATTCGAGAAATTGCCAGTGAAAGATGGAAGAACTCTTATGTACCGAATAGTTTGTGCATAAACAGGATAAGACTAGTAGCCTAACGGTATGAATATCTGACTTGCGTCCTGACGGTCCGTGGTTCGAGTCCCGTCGAAGATGTGTTGTTTTCGTTTTAAATTTTGTTTAAATGTATAACTTAATATTAAAAAAATGCAAGAAATCAAAACATTCTGTACATTTATTAATTTGATATGCTTCCTTTAGTTTGGAAAATGTTGATTGATAACCTACATAGGAGTGTTTTAACGTTTTATTGTACAACTAAAAGTAGTTATTAGATCCATTAAAATGAAAGTGGAAAAATAAAGATTTTAAAGCCGAGCTTGCTTTGTTCTGAATTAAATAATCTGCAATAAAACTTTTATTTTGAGGACAATCATTGATGTTGTTGAAGTATCTCAGTAATTATGTTTGTCGTTAATTAAAATTAAGAGTTATCAGAGTCCCAAATCGAAGTATTGTATTTGTGTACTTTAAGAATCAGTTCTTAAAACTCTAACGAAATTTAATGGTGCGTCCTTTTTAAGTAGGAAAAGGGTCATTAAATTTTATTTTTTTAGTTTTAAAATGACGACAATAAAACATATAAAAGAAAGCATTAAAATAGAAAATTGTTAAATGGGGTAATTTTTCCGGCAAAGGGTCGTAAAAAGATGTTGTAAAAGGTTGAACAAGCTCCGAAGGGTTTATTATTGGGGCTATTAAAAAGCTTTAAAAACAATATTTTTTTAGTGCATTGTAAACATTTATTTGGGCACTTAAAAAATAACACGGTAATTAAAGCAAAGCAATGACCAACACAACATCAGAAAACTAGTGGAAACAAATATTTATGGAAGAAAAAGTTTACGATACTGTTATTTTAAATAATATTATATTTCTTTAAAAATATTAATTTATATTAAACCAATTTTAAGTTTGATTCTGGTAACACATATAACCTAGTTAAAGTGATACAAAACATCGTTTGCATAAATTGTTACGTTTCCTTTTAGTTACCAACCTAATATCAGGATAACATACTAAGTATATTAGTCCGGGAACCAAGCCAATAAGAGATACGCATAATTTTTTTTTTACATTACTATAAACTATAATTAATTCAAAGCCGCACTGCTGCCTCAGTTCAGCGGGTCCAAATTGCATTTTTTTACCTTAAAAAAACGTGTAAATCGTTTTTTCTTAATATAACTCGAAAAATATTAATTTTAAGAAAAAAAGGTATATAATTAAAATCGATGGGCTTATAAAATTACGTCAATTTATTTTTTACAAAATTTTTTAGCCTTTTTAGTTTTTGAGATATTAACAATTTAAATTTGAAATAAAAACGCAAATATATTAGAAACTAAAATGGTTAGAGAAAAAGGAAAAAAAGGCTTTTAGTAAGCTTTATAAGAAGGGTTATATACACATTTTTATTAAAATAAGTAATAAAGGATATAGTAGCATAAAAGTGATTTAGGCCATTAAAAATTTCGCTAAAAATTTTTGGTACGGGTAAGTATACCAGCTCCGATCCATCTAAAAATTAATTCAAAATATTTTATTTATTGAATGAAACAAACTAATACACATGTGCCTCGAGGCAATGGGATATAACCCGGTGGCAAGAATATTTTTTTTGTCCAATAACTGTACCCAGTCTGATCTACTTAAAATTTTAACCAAAAGAAAATTTAAACTTTAATTTATTGAAAAAAAAGTGCCTTCTTTTTTTGGGTGTTATATACCCGACAGGACGCTTAACATTTCTCGATCTTCTATGCTACTATGTGTATAGCTCATCGTTTAAAAATTTTTATTATCGATTTAAATAAAAATATAAATAATTTATAAAGACAGTTACTCGTTCAGAATGATGTTAAGAAAATTTTAAATATAGTACCTATGTATTTATGGGTTATATCATACTTGTATATATTTTTTTAATTATTTCATCATTGACGCTTAGAAATATTTTTTTTTTGTAAAATTGTTGGGGAACTGAGTTTGGAAAACATTATATGATTTAAGCTTATTTTTAAAATAATTTGTATTGAATTTTTACTTAGAACTTTACATTTTGCTGAGATCTATTATTTAAAGAATTTCTGAGAGTTGCTAGCGCAACCAGTTTTCAATTTTTGAAGGAATGATGCCGTATTTTTTAAAAATACATAAAACTTCTTTAAAATATTTTTATATTTTATTTATACTAAAAATTATTTATACAATAACTGTACGCGTTAACTTTGTAACTAAATTATTGTCCATTTTAATAGTCAAGCAACAAATATATTTATTTTTTATAGGCTGTCAGAAACAAAGCATATTTTTAGCAGATTTGTATTCAAAAAATTAGTATTTTGGTAGAACCATTATTATCGACCCACCATTAAATAATTTAATCATAGATAACCTTACATTTGGATGTTTAATCGCTAATCGCATTTGTGGCAACCCTGCGCTAGTGCGCACTAAACAAAGTTCTGGGCGAGCGCATTTGAAAACATGGCCAGTGCCGGACTTTAAAGCTTCTACAAATCATTAATTATTTTAAATCAAAAAATATATAAATATATATTTTTTAAATACTGAATTCTTTTATTTTGGGTTTCAATACATACATATATTAAATTCGGTAGTAATACAAACAATAGGTGATCAAATTAATATTACAAAATTTAGATAGCAAAAAATAAGAGCTAAGAACACATTAACAGAAGGGTATAAGAAGAAAATGTTAACACTTCCCCTGTCTAGAATAAGGTTTTTGATAACGATAATAAGATATTGTAAACATTTTAAATGTGTTTTTACAAAAAGTGTAACTTCCTATTATCTGTATTATTCTTTAAGCTTATAATATCTACTAAAGGTAGCCTTGCCGCTTGACAGTGGAAACAAGCGTGCCAGAGAGAAAGAAGAATCACAGCAAACCTTTCTCTCTCTCTTGCTCCAACGTGTCGATTGGTTAACGGTGAGAAGACGGACAATTAGCACGCAGAGTGGAGGTGCGACCAATGAGCACGCTGAAAGGTTCAATTTTGGTTAGTTCTAGTAAGTTAAAAATAAAATTTTCATTAAACAGGAGTCTCAAACTAACTGCGCATTGGGTGCTGATTGTTCAGCGAGGTATATACCCCTTTTCGCCAACCAATACTTTAGTTCTTCTTTTACTCTGGCACGCTTGTTCGTACGGCCGAGCGGTAAGGGCGCCTCTATAAGTATATATTCAAAAGTTAAAACCTTCGAGCATATACCTACTAACAGTGGTTGGAGAGGGGTATGTACCCTCACCATGACCAATCAGCACGTTTAGCGAGAGAGAAAGATGGTAGACTTACTGCGTTTTCTCTATCGCAAGGCCGCTTCACTGGCTACTTCTATAGGTAATACGCCACAAAATTACTAAAATTTTCGATATTCGTGATCCATACTTGCTTCCGCATTCGGCCCTGTAGGCACTTTAAAAATATATTGTACCATAAACAAAACTCTAGCGTCTATAATTTTTACTGTCAAAAGTGAAAACCATTGCTAAAATAAGTGCGTACTGAATACATCGGTGTCCCTTTTTAACCTATTAAGCTAATAAGATAATAAATTCAGTATTTTCTATTTCTTATTAAAATAATTATAAATATTTTTTAACTTCATTTAGTGTGTGATCTTGAAGTACAGTAACTCGTTGTAGTTTTTTTACCCCTCCCAGCATCCTTAGTTACTTTCTGGTTCCGCAAGTATGTTTACCTACTTATAACTATTTATTAAAAACGAAATATTTTGGATTAGCGCCGCTGCAGTTTTATTCAGTTGAGTGTCCAAAATCAGTATCAATAATTTGTTAAAAATAGCATTAAATGGCAGAAAACCGTTACGTAAAATACGCAATGCCGGGTATTAGCCCTTTATTTTGCAAAAGATAACCATACAGCATATATTATCCATCGTATTTCTACAACTTTAAAGGCACTTGAATCATCAAAAAAACAGTTTTCAAATTGTTTATGAACTAAAAGGATGTGCAAATGCTACCACTAAATACAAAATAAGTTAGTAAAACAGTAAAACCTGTAAAAGATCTTTATAAGTATGAAGAAATTTTATTACACAACACAAAATAAGTAAGTCAAAACAGAAAAAAGCGACCCAAATACCAAACAACGCGAAATATTAGCAAAATGGCGTCAAAAGGACAAAGTACTGGTCAACGACGGCTGACGAGAAATGTGTAAATAAAATCCGTCTGCTATCCATTCTGCGCATGATTGTGTACCTAAAAACTTTAAAATGATGTCTACCGCCAGAGTGCACGGACGCACTTTATAATTGAACTTGGTAACTGCGCAATTGATAGCCTTTGCGGGTCCATATGAAAGTTAGTGAATTAAATATGTCTTAAAATTTCACATTATTTTATTTTATCCAATATAATATTTTTAAAACATAGCGATTTTTTAAAATAAACTATAAAAAACTTAATATTTTTAACTAAGTTTTTTGTCTATAAAAGACCTTAAATCGTAGAAGGTTCTTGACGAAATGGCTGAGTACGCTGTGAAGACATAAACTAAGCAGTGGAAAGCGTTCAATTTCTGTTAACTTTTAATCCGTTTAATTCTTTAAATAAAAAATAAAATTAAAAGTTCAGAACAAAAAAAAAACTTTATGATCGCTAATCTTGGTATCGATAGCTGCATCATTTTGCCCTTTCTTTAATAAAGCCATCTATATTTTTCCTAAAATAAAGTCGGAACAAATATTTGCCTAATTCAAAGGTGAGCTTGCCTGTAAGACTACATAACCAAAAAAATAATTTAATACATACCTTTACATAGGTCATAAACCTTGGGCTTTGGGGACATACTTTTCCTGTGACGGCGTCGATACCCATAATACCGCGAAATCCTGGTCTTGGTTCGTCCATACTAGTCATTCCTATCGTTCCCCATTTATGGGCTAATGTATTACTTTTTCGTTTCCAAATCTAAAACAAAATAACACTGCTATTATACAGGGTTTTCGGAAATACCGTTCAAATAATTCTAGGGGTTATTCTACATGCTAAATTATGAAGAAAAGTTCATATCAACAGAGGTCCTCAAATATGTCATTAGGTCTATGGCGATTAAGAGATGGCGCCAGGATATAGGTTTGATTTTATATCTCTGGAACCGTTTTAGATGGCCATTTGAGTTTTGGCATATGAATTGCTTTTAATAGTAGGTACTTTTCAGTGTTTTTACTAAATAACTATTTTAATCAGGGACGTACCGACAGGGGCTTCGATTTAGTTTATTCGCATTTTTATTAAACGTCATGTATTATCTAGATGCTTCTAGATAGTAATAAAACACTACTTTAAACTTAACTATTAAGTTTTATTAACTAAATGTACAATCTAGCAGTACCCTCATTTCTGACAAGCTTACAAGTACAAACTTACAAGTAGCACGTGAACACCATCTCTAACCTCTAAAATCTAGTTTAAAAGGCGGTAACTATTATATCAGGTTGGGCAACATATAAATCTAAAAACATCAAAGCATATTTACCAACTTAGTATACATAACACGTAATATTTTTCTTTAGAAATACTGATTCCGCGGTATAAATGACATAAAAAAGGCATTCTTGTTGAAAACCTGTCAGGCTAGCCGTTTTCAAGAAATCACTTTTCAAAGAAAATGGTCCACGCATGGTCGCCCAAGCAAAGAGTATTTCGGCATTTTTTAAAAGGCGAGAACATTTTTTATTTACACTGTTATGACCACAATTATAATTGGAAAAACTTTATTTTTAAATCTAATGTTAAATTCGGTTATCGTAACTAGATACTACTTTGATGTAGAAATTTTATTATTATTGGGCGACCATGCATGCACTATTTTCTTTGGAGAGTGTTTTTTGGAAAATGGCTAGCCTGACAGGTTTTCTGCAGTTATATCTTTTTTATGTTATTTTTACCGCGGAATCAGAATTTTTAAAGAAAACTGCAAAAATATGACGTTTAATAAAAATGTGAACAAATTAAATTGAGGCCTCCCCTGTCGGTACGCCCCTGATTAAAATAATGATTTAGTAAAAACACTGAAAAGTACCTAGTATTTAAAGCAAATCATATGCCAAAACTTAAATAGTTATCTGAAACGGTTCCAGGGATATAAAATAAAACATATATCCCGGTGCCATCTTTGAATCGCTATAGCAACCTAATGACGCATTTGCGGACCTATGTTGATATACATTTTTCTTTATAATTTAACATGTAGAATTATCCGTAGAATTATCCGTAGAATTATTTAAACGGAATTTTAGGACACTCTGTGTGAGATAGGTCAGGTTTTATTTGCAATATCACCACTTACTGAGCATAATTTGGTAAAATATGCCAAAATATCTGTGTTTATAGGTTAAAAAATATTTTTTTGACAGATGTTTTAGTGGTTGTTACTCAAACGACAAGGTTATAATTAGACAGAATGTTTAACGAAAACAGTGATTTAATGAAATCTTATTAAACAAAGTTTTTCATCCATAAATTATCGTTTCTTAATCTTACCTCCAAAAACAATGTTACCCATATTACATTAAAGGCACAAAAAAATGGCACTGTCTCTGTAAAGATACAACCGAATAAGCCTAGAATAGCCGGTACGGCAAGCGCTAAGGTGTAGTACTCCAAAAAAGCAAAATAGAGGGCAATGGATTCTCCAAAATATTCTTTAATATCATCTAAAATATAAAAAAATAACTATGTTTTGTTAAAAAAAAATGTTAATTACTTGCAATACGCAGGGTGCTGACAGCTTGTATTTTTTTTAATTATAACTAAATTTGATGGTAGATATGAAGATTAATAGTATATTATTTTATATGGAGGAAAAGTGATACTTTTTATGGTGCGCTCGTGTTTAACAGCCGAACGAAGTAAGGCTGATATGAGAGAGCAAGCCATGAGAAAACTTACCCTTTAAAAAATTTGTTTACAGAGTTGTTCAAACTAAAATTGTTAGCATAAGTTTTAATTTTTTAACACTTTTAAAAAATTAGAATTTTCATTTTTAGTTTTTTGTTTGCTTTCAAGCTTTTATTCTAAAATACTCTTCGCCTAGAGGTGTAGATTGTATAGAAAACAGGATCTTTTAATTTTTAACTTAGGCTTAAATCTTTGCTAGAATTAAAAAAATTAAAAATTCTTGCATGAGATTTGCATTAAAAAACACTACTTGGTGTTTTCTCAGTAAAATTAACTTGCCAAAAACATACAGTGTTCGGGAAAAACTTTACTTATGGCATATTATCAAATAATTTTTATGAAAAATAATTATTTTATATTAGTAAGAGTTAGGTTGTAAATATTTAGTTTTAAGTTTTTAAACTTTGTAAAAGAGCTCCTAGGACTAACGAAAAACTTTTCTTAATCATGATAAAGACAGACTTGTCTAATCTTCTTTAAAGCTTGTTGGAAGCTAATAACAAATCTACATCCGTATAACAGTTTTCCACTGTAAGATGAAAGCAGTGGAATATAAATTTGTTATATAGTTAATTAAAACACATTTCCTTTAGTTTACGGCCGAGAGCATAACTATGGTACCACCTAAGTTTCCATTTTTCTAATGTACCTACTTTCAGATTAGGAATTGTCAGTAGTAACGTGTGGTAATAGTTCAGTAGCTAATAAATACACCGGTGATGGGCCACGCGGATCTAGTGTTCGTACTTAAACGTTGACTACAGAATGTTTTTTAGGATTAGTTGTTTCTTTCACGAGAAAGCAGAGTTCTTTAAGGTATATTTAAGGTTTAGATAAACATTTGTTTTAAAAACTAAAAATTGCTGTTAAAAAAATTTATGCAAATTTTTTTCAAATTGTAAAAACAGCTTAAGATATACCTGACCAACTTCTGTATTAAATTTGTTTTTTTTTATCTTTGGACAGTCCACGAAGGCTGATGCCTAAGTACTAACCTAACGTGGGTGTCTTAGGTGCGGTAAGAGGGCGTTTGTTCACACGGGACTTAAATATTTGGAGATTGGGAGGAGAAGGAACTTCTGCGGGTAGCACGTTCCATACTCTTGACACTCTAGGGATAAAGAAACGCAGAAAGCGGAATTTCGGGGCCTTTCTAACTGAACTATAAAATAATGCATAAAAGTTGCACTACGTGTTGTTCTGTTGGGAGCTGCCAGAGAAGGAATTATACTGGCCAACTCTTCTAAGCAGAAGCCGTGAAAATAGATACCTATAGAAAAGCGACAGATCCCCTACAATAGCTCGACGGTGGGCAAGAAGAGGAAGCCTTTTTGTAAGCGATCATTAATGAAACGAACGGCCCTTCTTTAAATGGAGTCCAGAATGCTAAGTGTTGTAGGAGACGCAATTTCTCCAGACATAAGAACAATATTCCAAAGAGGGTCTGATTTGGGATACATACAGAGTATACAGATTGGAAGAAGAGAAATATTTTCTGACTCAAAAGAGGAATCCAAGCTTGAAGCTGCCGAGGCTATGGATGTAATGTGTTTGTGCCAGTTGAGGTTATTCTCAAAAGTAACGCCGACAAGATTAAACGACTCTTTGTTCTGCCAGACTTTTTTCGCGACAACGAACATAACTCTGTTTTCGAGGCATGACGGATAAGGCACAAGATACGTTTGAGGTCCTGTTAAAGAGATATCTGCATTGACCTGCGCTTGTTTTCCAAATTTGAATTACATGGTGGTTTAAGAAATTGAATACTAGAGTGGAGGGTACTATCGTCAGCAAAACTATGAATGGGATTGATTGTGGAAAAAAAGAAGATCGTTAGTGTGTAGAAGAAACAGCGTGGGTGCCAGCACTGAGCCCTGGGGTACCCAGCATTAATTTATTACATCGATTAGAAAGGAAACTGGAGAGCCAAGAGCAAAGCTTAAGTGGAAGACCGTAAGAAGGAAGTTTGTTTAGAAGCCCATCATGCCAGACCTGATCGAAAGCTTTGGATATGTCAAGAGCAACGATCTGGGGTTCACCAAGAAACTCAAGGTACTGGTTTCATTTGCGTTTTTTTGTTAAAAATGGACACAAAAACTTTTATTCGTAAAAAGAAAAACTTTTCTTTAATTTTAAATACTGTAAAATGTTATAAAAAAACTATTTGTATATAAAAAAAATAACATACCTATTTTTCTATTATTTTGTGTTTACAGTTTGTATTATTGATTGTTTTTATCTTTATTAATTTCAATTTCAAACCTTAAATTATTAGTACATACTTACGTAAATAAAAATAAACCACAGTTTAAATTTTATAAAAAAATGTTAAGATAAACATTAACTGCGGTGTAAATTGAAAAAGAAGGCACAATTACAGTTAAATACATTTTAATTAAATTTAAGCCGCAGAATTTTTATTACACACAAAATGTATAACATTTAATTTAAATTTTAATTGAAATATCGGAATACGCTACATTTCCAGACATGGCGGCCGAGTGCATGCAAGGGATGTTTATTAGAATTTTGTGCGCCAGCTACAAAATTCAATTATTTCGGAGTTTTGGAAAGCTTATCGAATTATGAACGCCATATTTAATGGATTCATGTTCGAGCACCGTTACTAAAAAAGTTAATCGATATACGAAATCTATTACCAGTGTGTTAGCTAAAATAATAAATTCTCGGATCACCTAGCTAAATCGGGATAAAATTGCTCTGTAAGTTTCCTCGTGACTGGTTTGTGCTCGTGTTTGATAATACTTCCCTCTATTTTGTTGGTGTTGGGAAATTAATAATTTCACTCTTTTAAACACGTTTTCAGAAATCTGTACTAAATATTTGAAGTGCATGCATTTGCATAGAATTAAATATTTTTGGCGAACCAATAAATATGATAATAATTGAATGCAAAAAAGTATTTAAAATATAAAAAAGCGCTTTTAAAGTTAACAACAAAAAAGAACAAGGTAACTAGTTAAGGTAAAATTACTAGAAAAAATTCTTTCTTATATATGGGAAACTGCTTAATGAAAGTAATATGTATTACTGTAGTAGTATAAAACGAGAAAAAAGTTCCGATGATCTGTAATTTATCATCTGTTATTTATAATCTATCAGCTGTCATCTGTCTTTTGTCATTTGTCATCTGTCATTTGTTATTTATCATTTACCATTCAGCATTCAACATTAACCATTCATCATTCATCGTTAATCGTTTATTATTTATCATTTATCATATATGATATATCATTTATCGTTTAACATTTATCATTTATCATTTATCATTAAAAATTATCATTTATCATTTATAATTTATCATTTATTAATAAATTATGCTAATAATTTATTATTTGTTATTAAAATAATAGCTAAAGATTACTACGACAAGAGTGCTTCTTAGCCACATTTCTTGCAAATTTATATATTTTGGAAAGTTTAAAATAAGTTACATTAAATTTATGATTTCCAAAGATATATAAATATTGAAGATATTCTTGTTTTTTTTTATCTTTGGACAGACCACGAAGGCCAAGGCTAAGTACTAACGTACCGTGGGTGTCTGATGTGTGGCAATAGGGAGTTTATTCACACGAGACTTAAATATTTAAAGATTAGGGGGAAAACGAAAAACTTCTGCGGGTAGCAGGTTCCATAGTCTAGACACTCTAGGGATGAAGGAACGAACAAAGTGGAAAGTTCGGGGCCTTTCAATTGGGACTGTAAAAGGATGCATAAAAGTGGCACTACGTGTTGGACTGTTGGGAGCTACTAAAGGAGAAATTATACTGACCAACTCTTTGGAGCAGAAGCCGTGAAAATACCTACAAAAGGGGGACAAATCCCCTACAGCTCGTCGGTGGCAAGAAAAGGAAGTTTTTCTGTAAGTGTAGGAATATTAATAAGACGAACAGCTCTTCTTTGAATGGAGTCAAGAATGCTAAGTGTTGTAGGAGTAAAGAGGGTTTGATCTGGGGTACATACAGAGTCTACAGATTAGAAGGAGAGAAATACCTTCTGCTGCTAAAGCTATGAATGTAATGTGATTGTGCCAGTTAAGGTTATTCTTAAAAGTAACACCCACAAAATTAAACGATTCTTTGTTTTGCAAACTTGGCCGCTCATATATAACGGATGAGCATTGGCCGACTTTTTTCACAATAGCGAACATTACTGTGTTTTGAAAGCATTAAACTGGACAAGATTTTTGGCGCCCCAATCCAAGATTACTTTAGGGTCTTGAAAAAGAGATATCTGCATTGACCTGCGCTTATTTTTCAAATCAGAATTACAGGGTGGCTTAAAAAATTAAATATTATAGTGGAGGGTACTATCGTTAGCAAAACTATGGATGGATTGGTTGTGGAAGAAAGAAGATCGTTGATGTGAAGAAGAAACAAAGTTGGTGCAAGTACTAAGCCCTAGGGCACCCTAGCATTAATTGGATAGAAGCTGGAAGAATGACCATATACAATAACTGTATATATACGTCGATTAGAAAGAAAACTGGAAAGCCAAGAACAAAGCTTAGGTAGAAGACCCTTAGGAAGTTTGTTAAGAAGCCCATCATGCTATACCCGATCAAAAGCTTTAGATATGTTAAGAGCATATATCTGGAATTCACTCAAGGAACTTGTTCCAGTTTTGTGAGACAAAGGAAAAAAGATTAGCTGTGGATCTTTTGTGACGGAATTCATACTGTCTGTCATGTAACATTTTGTGTTTTTTCAAATATTTTAAGATTTTGGAATTAATTAATTTTTCCATTACTTTGCAAACAACAGAAAGAAGAGATATAGGTATATAGTTAGAAGGGAAAGTTTTGCATCCTTTCTTGGAGACAGGTTGCAAACGTGTTTGTGTAAATTTAAATAATAATGAAACTGCTACTAACTGGTGAATTATATGAATTATTTTCTTATTTTATTTAAGGAGGTTGGCAACCAATAGGGTAAAACTTACACTGACCTTAAAGAGACAGAAAAATATAAATGCCAGAGGAAGATGGCTTAACTTGAACCAATAACCTAGTTAGCAGCAAGCCTTTTAGGATATATTTTTTAATTACCCATACTGTTTAATTAAATAGAGTTGATTACTATTTTAGAACGGCCAACTTATTGTTCTATATACAGGCTGTCCACAAAGAGAGTTTACAAGAACACAAAAGGATAAAAAAAATATTTTCTAGAAGCAATTTGTACAAAAATTTAATTGGCGAAAAGAAAATTTAAATTTTGTTCACTGGGTTCGCAAAAACTCTTAAAACGTGATTTTTTTTTCAAGGGTAAACTACCTTTATTTTTAATTTTTCAGCAAAATACCAATTTAATTATTTTTTAGTAACATCAGCATTTAAAATACAGACATTATCCAGTCACTTTATTTTTTTCACAGGTGTATTAAAAAGTTTTAAGAAATTAACAAGAAACATTAAAAAATCCTAAAATAACAACAAATAATATATTCAATTTGCTATCCACACATCCCCTTTTTTGTATTAATGTTTTTATTAATTACAAACGTTATTTTAAATAAATTTTTCAAAAACATTTTGCTTAAAAGAGAAATATAAAGGTTGTTTACTTTTAGAGAAAAATCATGTGTTTAAAGTTTTTGCGAAACCTATATACAATTTTTTTTTCGTGAATCGTAATTTTTTACAAGCAAAATTTTTTTATTAAAAATGACTTTTTTCCAAAAAATTACATTTTTTATCCATTTGTGCTCTTGTAAATGCTATTCGTGGGCGGTCTATACATTTTTTTTTATTTAAAAAAAGTTTTATACCTCCGCATAGTCTCATTTTTTTCTTGATACTACACCTGATTTAATGACCAATTAGATTTAAAATTATTTTGATTTATTTATTGATAATTAATAATTTTATAAACGGATTATTTTTTAAATGTAAATTTTTTACTTTCCTGTATTAAGCTACCATAAAAAAGGTTGTTAAAATTATTTTATAATATACTAATAAGAACCCGAAGACTTCCTTTTTGCAAAATATTTAGAGTAAAACTTAATAATGTATCTTTAAGGATAAGTAGGTAATACCGAAAACCACTAAAAAGAAACTTATTTAACTATTTTGATTGTTTAAAGACTAAACTCTTTATTGGCATAAAAATATCTTATGGTCTAATAGCTGGGCAACCGCCTAGACTAGCCTGCGAAGTACCAAGTTACAATTTTGTCTATGATTAATTTAATAATAGTTAAATAATAAAATTAATATTTGGTAAGTTTGAGGTGGTTACAAAACTGTTTTATCAGGCCTAAACATTTTTGATTTTATTCCAAAAAATGGGCCATTTTTTATATTTTTTATTGCGAAAAAACTAATATTGCTAAAATTTAAAAAAAGTTCTAGCTTAACGCCAAGTGTTAGTAGTAGAAAAAAATCGTATTAAAACTTATGAAAAGCAGTCTCAGTCAATTAAGTAGTCTGATAAACTGCATGGTTTTTTTGAAATATTTTTTAAATATAGCGAAAATATACGGTCAAATTTGATACTTATTATATTTTTGAAAATATTAACTGTATTAACTTGAATTTAAGCAAGAATTATTTATTAATTTGGTTGGTTGTTTCTCCGTAATAAAAAATAATGGGTGTTAAAATGGCCTTTTTTTTAAATTCAAAAAGTTTTAGGCCCGATAAAACAGTTTTGCAACAGTATCAACCATGCCAGATATTAATTTATTTATATAACTGTAATTAAATTAATCATACACAAAATTGTAGCTTTGTACCTCGTAGGTTAGTCGAGGTGGCTGTAAGCTCTCTGACTATTATGACTATAAAACAGCTATAATTTAATTTTTTTTCCTTTTTAAGGGTTTGTTATACATTTATTTTGGTATTTTTAACCTCAAATAAAAAAAATAGTTAATGGAATATTTATTAAAAAGCCCAAAAATTTTAAATATTGCCATAAATACAAATATCTTATTTTATAAGTTAAGCAGGGTTTGTATTTGGAAAAAATTCAGGACTGCGATATACCTTTTTTTTATGTCGTGGTGCAAGGTCGGCTAGATAAAAAAATCTAGTTTAGGCGCTCTTAGAACAGTTATAATATTATATTACCTAATCTTAATTAGGAAGTCAACAATAAGTAGCTTTAAGTTTCGATACTTATTTTCAGAATGTTTATACGTTAAGAAGCTATCGATGTCTGCATCAGTAATATAACGGACTTTCCGTCCTACTGAGAAAATGGCAGAGCTGTCTAAACTTGAAGTACTTAAAGTAAAATTTTACTTCAAGTATTTATCTGTACTTGAAGTATTTTACTTCAAATACTTTTTATTAGAAAGTACTTGTACTTATACTTGATTAATTTACATCAAAATACTCGCACTTTTACTTGATTTGACCAAGAAAATTACTTGAAGCAGTTTTCTAGGTACTTAAAGTATTACGATGTACTTGAAGTAAAAAAACTTTAAGTAAATAAGAAGTACTTAAAGTAAAAATAAATTAATCAAGTACGCCAATTTATTCACGTTAGATAATCGCGCAAACAGGTTAAAACAAGGTCGCCCGACCCTTGCTGACTCTGATACATTATAGCTCTAAATTCAATTTTAACGGCACCAAGAATGGTAAATTTACAATTATTTTTAAATTCCTTTAATTTTATAAGTACTTAAAAAAACATTAAAATATTGTATAAATACAAGTTTAAAAATTTTGGAAATTATTTTTTATTTGTTTCTAACTAAATAAAGATACCTGTATATAAAATTTTATTTTACACTCATTATCTCGCCACTTTCTTCCTTTCAAGCTCTTTTACCGCCTAATTTTTTTAATACGAAACCAACTTGTTTAAATTAATACTTAAAATACTTAAAGGTTTATGACTTAAGAAAATATTGGGCTAATCACTAGTTTTAAAAAGTTTCAAAATATAGAAGAAAAAATGCATTCGGATCGAATTAAATAATTATAATAGATCTCCAAACCCTAAAAATTTTCCAAGGAAATAACTTTGCTAAAAATTTCAATACATACATCTCAGTAACAGACTTTACTGGTAAGGTAAATCGTTAAATTATTAAAGTTTACATTTTCTTTTGCGCTAATACATTTTATGCTATAATTTAACTTGATATTATTAATAAAAAATGCTAGTTAAGTAAGACTACTTTTACTTCCAGTATTTGTGTTTACTTTAGTTACTTTGGTTTACTTTAAGTACTTTGCTTTACTTTAAGTAAAATACTTGGGTAGCACTTCAAGTACTTTTTGAATTTACTTGAAAAAGTAAGTACATTTTAACGACTACTTTTACTTGTACTTGAAGTACTTTTTAAACAATCGTAAACTTGGTACTTGTACTTTAAGTACTATTTAGGAGTACTTTGACAGCTCTGATATATGGTACCTATAATATCAGGTATTGAAATGTCTTGAAAATAACACATTTCTTGTTTGGGCAAAAAAATGGCCTTTTTTTTAAATTCAAAAAGTTTTAGGCCCGATAAAACAGTTTTGCAATAGTGTCAACCATGCCAGATATTAATTTATTTATATAACTGTAATTAAATTAATCATACACAAAATTGTAGCTTTGTACCTCGTAGGTTAGTCGGGGTGGCTGCAAGCTTTCTGACTATTATGACTATAAAACAGCTATAATTTTTTTTTCCTTTTTAAGTGTTTGTTACACATTTATTTCTATATTTTTTAACCTTAAATAAAAAAATTAGTTAATGGGATCTTTATTAAAAAGCCCAAACTTTAAAAATATTACTATAAATACAAATTATCTTATTTTATAAGTTAAGCAGGGTTTGTATTTTGGAAAAATTAGGTCGATATACCATGTCGTGGTGCAATCGCAGATAAAAAAATCTAGTTTAGGCGCTCTTAGAACAGTTATAATA